>JAXQQM020069663.1:0-10889 GCA_034641835.2 Pinus albicaulis | reverse complement strand
TGAGGCAGATCCAAACCTGTACCAGATTGTGGTGGAGGGGAAGTTTTTGATCATCGTACTGTATGTAGATGATCTGATTTTGACTGGCGATGAGCAGTTGATACTTTCATGCAAGGAGGATCTTGCACGAGAGTTTGATATGAAGGACTTGGGCATCCTTCATTATTTCCTGGGATTGGAGATTTGGCAGCGCAGCGGAGGACTGTTTGTTTCTCAGGGCAAGTATGCCCGGGAGATTTTGGAGAGGTTCAACATGCAAGGCTGCAAGCCTGTTGACACTCCTCTTCCTGGTGGTTGGAGGAAGGAGGATGCTACTTCAGCGGAGGTAGTGGATGCCACTGTCTATCAACAGTTGGTGGGGTCGCTTATGTATCTGGTCAATACACGACCCGATATATGCTATGCAGTTAACTAGCTTTCGCAAGCTATGGTTAAGCCTACCAAGATCTTTTGGAAGGCAGGCAAGCATGTATTGCGCTATATTAGAGGCACATCGGGATATGGTCTATGGTACAGACAGGAGGATGGAGCGAAGCTTTCTGGCTTCACTGATGCAGATTGGGCAGGGAGCCCAACGGACCGGAAGAGCACATCCGGAGGAGTTTTCAGCATTGGGTCGACAGCAGTTTCCTGGTACAGCAGGAAGCAGAGATCCGTGGCACTCAGTTCAGCAGAGGCCGAGTACATGGCAGCTAGCTTGGCTGCATGCGAGGCTATTTCGATGAGGAAGATCCTCGCAGGATTGTTCAGGTTGCATTTGGAGCCTACAGTGATCTACTGTGATAACCAGAGTTGCATTAAACTCTCGGCTAATCCAGTATTTCATGATAGGTCCAAACACATCGACATCAGGTACCATCATATCAGAGATTGTGTTCAACGAAGAATCATGATGCTTTCATATGTTCCCACGGAGGATCAGGATGCCGACATCCTGACGAAGGCGCTCACCAGGAGCAAGTTCGAATTCCACAGAGGCAGGATAGGGGTTGCAGATAATCCATATCTTGCTGAGAGGGAGTGTTGAAAATGCGGCAAGATGATGGAGCTTAGTGAAATGAAGTCGCCTTCACTAAGTGGGCCCGCAGGCAAATTCTGGCGCAAAATCTATTTTTAGACTATGTCTATTTTTAGACATATGGAGCATGGTTCGGGAATTCCAGTTTGAGATTCTTGGAGCATTGGTCATGTTGGTAAAAATAGATGGGACTCTATTTTTGTGACCTATAGGTCGAAGAGGTCGAAGTCTATTTTTAGACTGCCTCTCCTAAAAATAGGAAAGTCAAATATTATTTACCCTTAATAATATTTAGACTATAAACTTCAGTTTACTCTCTTGGAGCACTTCAGTTCGAGCCTTGGAAGTGGCTCATGCATCTGACAGAGGAATTATGCTATTCCCAAGGGTTTGATGGCATCATGCATGATTGACTTCAGTTAGGACTTCAGTGGCAGAAGTTTGGTGGAGTTAATGAGACAGCTAGTGGAGTTGTGTTCAGTTTAATTTAGTTGAACTGGTTGAGATTAGTTTAACTAGCTAATCAACTAGTTATGAGTGGAGTAGATTATGTATTGCATATAAATTCGAATTGTATGTGATCGGGATAGTCTCGGTGGATAATTAATCATTATTCGACAAATTTCTACACCTCTCACCTGGTGGGTATGTTGCATGCACTCCCTGCGCCCATATGGCACGAAATTTCTCTACATGGTGGTTTCTTCCACTCCATGATCCTCATCTTGTCATTGCTCCACATCCAGGGGTTCACTATTTTGCATGCAAAACTTGCTCCCTCTCAAGCATCAATTGCATGTCTTTCTTGCACTTCCAACAATAGGAAGCTCCGCAGACATCCCATCTACTTCAAGTCTGTAGAGATTCTTTGCTCGAATCCCAACCTTCTTGACTTGTCCTGTTGCCTTGTGCCGAAGGAAAAATTTTCCTTCACTGAAGACAACTTCATACCCTTTATCCTCTAACATTGCGACTGAGATCAAATTCTTCTTTAAACCTGGAACATGCACTACATCTTGTAAAGAATGAGTTTACCTGACTCCCTCTGAAAGGTTATGGTACCAATGCCGGTCGCATTGTATCGTCCATTTTCGCCCAACTCAACATGCAACTGGAGATCTTTCTCCACCAAGTCACTGAAAAGATTCACATCTCCCATCATGTGAAAGGAAGCGCCACTATCAAAATACCACCCCGATCCCAATGCACTAGACACCATGCATGCGATCAATGAGAAGTCCAGCTCAAATTGCGAGGCAAGAGCCTCACCAGCTGCAGCTCCAACAGCCTGCTTGTTCTTCTTCTTCTGTGGACAATTCGTGGCGTAATGCCCATGCTCGTGACAGTGAAAACACTTCACTTTGGACATGTCACGCTCTTTACCATCCGCACCGGATTAAGAAGCATTCTTCTTGCCCTTCCCCTTCCTTGCTTTGGCAGCCAAAGCGCAATCTTCTTCATCAGATGCCTTTGATGAAGATCCATCCCTGGTACTCCACCTTATCTCCTCTTGCACAAGATCCGACCAAAGTCGCTCCCATCCTGGCAATTTCTCCCGACCATTGACAGAATCCTGATAGGCATGCCAACTCTTTGGAAGACCAAGGAGAGCCAATCTCACCAATTCCTCATCATCAACAGTCACCCCCACACTTCCCAGCTCATCCCTGCATTGGATGAACTTCGTGAGGTACTTGGGCATACTGTCGCCTTTCTCCATCTTTATGTGTCTGAGTTTATCCTTGAGCGCCAACTTCCTCTGGTCGCTCTTGCTTTGGAATAAATCTGTCAATGCTTTCCACATCAAGTATGGAGAAGCTTTTCCATGCAGGCTGGATACAATGTGATCCTTCACGCCCTCCAACAGAATCCTTCGACACCTTGTTGTCTTCTTTTGCCAAGCCTCAACCAAGGCTGCATCGCTAGGCTTTGGAACTTCAGCATCTATGAACTCCTTCAGCCCATTGTCATCGAGCACCGCCTCCATCCTATCTCTCCATGAAATATAATTCAAGCTGCCTTCAAGAGCATACTCCAATCGCAATCCTTGATAAGACATTTTGACTTCGACACCAAGAAAACACTGCTGCAAATTCGAATTCCACCAGCTCAAAACTCAACCGCTTCTGATCTGTGAGAACAAAGTATTTCTAGCACAGAGATCGAATGTAGGGGCATTTACTGGATTTTTCACCTTTCAAAGAAAGGATGAATCCAGAGGCTACCTGGCCCTCTTACAGACTCTGTCTACCGAAATAAAATGTAATCACTGTAATAGATCCGATGATCAACTTTCGCTCTGATACCATGTAGAAATTTGAATAATAGATGATTTATTCACCGAGATTATCCTGATTACACACTATTTGAGCTTCATGCATAATACATAACCTCTTCTACCATTGATCATCAATTTGCGGAATTCGAAGCAGTCATGCACATTAGAAACATAATCAACACACATATAAACACAACATGTAATGGGGGAAGATTCATGATGAAAACCCCCAGCTTCTCATGTATGTTATAATGATGAAGACATGTATACAGCACAAACTCCTCACAAGCTCTCGACACTATCTCCAATTGTTACACATAACTGGCCTAGGATATGAACAAGTCACAGTTCAAATCTCCTCCTGATGCTTTGCCTCTTAGCAATCCAAGATGAATAATGATGAGATCCAAGTTCGAATCCCACTTGGCTTGTCTTGCGCAATCCTCATTAAGCAATCTAATCAATGTGTGTACCAAATCTCATGCAGCTATAGTCTAACTTATAGTAGACTCACCCTTTCACCCACCTCTAACAACGGTCTCCACTGAACTGCCATACCCCTTTAGATCAATGATGTGTTCTTTAGTTGATTTATGAGTTAATAATTAGTGAATTAATTAAGAATTAATTCACACCACTCATCACTAGTGTATTTTTCAGTTAGACTAAATACAACTAGTTCAACTAAGTTAAACCGAACACAACTCCACCAACTGTCTCATCAACTCCACTAAACTCTGCCACATGAGTTCTAACTGAAGTCAACCATGCAATAGCTCAACTAACCCTTAGGAAAAGCGTATTTCCTTCTGTCAGCTGCATGTGCCACATCCAAGCATCAAACTGAAGTGCTCCGAGAGGATAAGATAATGTTTATAGTCTAAATATTATTAAGGGTTAATAATATTCAAGCGTTGTAGTTTAAATGTGGAGTTAAAAATAGACACTCACTTAATATGTCTAAAAATAGACATAGTCTAAAAATAGACTTTCATAGACAAAAATCACACAGTGCTTGTTGCCCCCACCTAGTTTGGTGATCACTTTCCAACTAGGATGCGGAAAGATGTTTCAGGAATGCCTCCTTCTTTGTTTCTTGTTGCAATCGTCAACATATATATATATATATATATATATATATATATATATATATATATATATATATATATATATATATATATATATATATATATATATATATATATATATACTACTTATATATATGAGAGTAGTCTTTAAAAACTACTCTAGGATATATAATATATATATATAATTTGGAAAAAAGTAATTACATTATTTTATAAAGTAAAATATTTTCTGGATAAATCATATCAGCTTTTGATCAACACGTTTAGAACCTCTTTTAATTGATAGTAAAATATTTTTGTTGTTATGAATATATTTTTGTTTTATATATCACAAGTTGATTTGAATGGAATTTATTAGTTTTGTTGTACTAAGTATCCAAATAGTAATTAAAATGTGTGCATAAGGTTCTTTGAAGTTTGCAGGTGAAGCAAATGGCTTTAACTTAGTTAAACAGATTTATGTGTGAGGTTAAAGCATATAAATTTCTTATAAAACACTGTACAATAGTAAATAACAGAGAATTAAACATGACATGTAACAGTACTCAGCAAATTTGATGAAGCATTTCACCCCTCTTGGGCTACATCTGCTTGTCCAGCTGCTAATGGCATGTCCCTCATATCTTATTGCTCAAAAATGGTAAGTCCATGTGAATAAAAGCCTCAAATGGTTGTTCTATCTGTAAAAAAACTTCATAACGATTGAATTAGTCAAGAATGACTATTCATTTGCAGAAAACAGTGAATGGATGCTCAATACACTGAAAACACCCTAGTGGCCCTAGTGGCTCCTTGACCTTTCCCGAAGCTACAACTACACAATATGACCTATTATGGCTTTGAAACATGTTCCAATGTGTTCAAAATGTCGATAATACTAAAAATTGACTATCCATGCATCAAAATTGGTTGAAAATCCAAGGAGTTATGACCAAAACAAGAATTTGCCCAGTGTCCCTTAAAAAAATCCTCAAAAACTAGAGGAACTCCAGTTAACACAACCAAACTAGAAATTTTCGCCAGAATTGGTGGCGTGCTCCATTTTTAGCCAGGTGGTTAGTGTGGAAATAAATGTCAGGTTTTATGGCACAGTCACATGATCATCCGAAGTTGCCGGAATAACCGTTGGAGGAACCGCCCATCGTAACCATGTAGTTAAATGATGCAACGGTCGTGGTCACATAGCTGTGGTTTGCAGATGGATAAAGTTAACCACCAGGGTTAGCACCTGGTCGCAGCGGAACGATCCTGTTATGCGGGGGTTGGCCCCTTTGCCACCAACGTGGATTTTAAAACACATGTTAAATAAAATTTGCCGCTATAAACTTTCAACGCACCACACGCAGCCCGACAGGTTGGGCGCCTTGCACGGATTTGATGGGTCTCGAGTTCGAACCTCGTAGATTCAAAAAATTTATACGCTCTTTCAACCTTTGGCCTGGGGCCACGTGGCAGCCTCTGTGCAGGCCACGTGGCACCCTTTGATAGGCCAATAAAACCATATAATAAAAATAAATTTTTCAAAATAATTTATTTTTTACAAATTTTTTATGTAAATTCAAACTAAGTCAAAGGTCCAGTTTTTGGAGTTTACTCGGCTTTTCAAACCTTCATAACTTCTACATACGACCTCTGTTTTGCGAACCGTTTGTGGCGTCAAAATCGCAGTGACGAGACCTTTCTATTCGCTCATTTTGCAAACATTTTTGAACAATTGACATGATACCCTGATCATATGTCATTTGAATTACATATCATGTAGTATCAATAATATTATTTTCACATGTTATTTTTCAAATCCATATTTAGAACTCCTTTTAATTGATAGCAAAGTATTTTCGTGTTATGAATATATTTTTGTTTTAGATGTCACATGTGAATTGAATTACATATAATGTAGTATCAATAATATTATTTTTCAAACCCATATTAAGTAGAAGTAGTGAAGATTACATATACACATATTTCATTAAATTTTGAATTAAATAGTGGATGAATTTCAAAATAACCAAAAAAACTCAATTGTGATCTTCTTGTAATAAAAAAAATTCCAATCTCTAATAAAAAATAATGGCATGGTAAGTGGTTGTTGAGATTTGATGGAAAACTTGCATAAGGAGGAATAGTCGAACCAATCAACCATGGTTTAATTTCAGAGATAATCAAATTGTGCTATTTATTTTCCAATTCAATTTTGTTTAATCTTCTATTGAATTCCCGGTAAGTGCAATACTTGGATCAACAATGCCACATTGATCTATGTCTACCAAAATATCATCCATCACAACACAAAAATTTACATATTAAATTTCTAGATCCTTATTTTTGAATTGTTTTCCATTTTATTTTGGGATAAGCCACTGCCAAAATAACCAATATTAACCAATATGATACCAAATGTAAGTTTTAAACCTCTATTATAATGCAATGCACCTCAAATATTCTGAATAAATAGAAAAGTAAACATTGATAATCACAAATAATATACAAAATTTTACAGTGGAAACACAACCTAGAAAAACCAACAAAATGTTTAGAGTCACGCCTCTAATTTGTATCATATTTCAAATTCATTGATTACAATACAATATATAGGATCTTTGATTATCTAAAACTTCATAATCCATTTACAACTTTCATTAGAATTTTTGATTATCCAAAACTTCATAATCCATTTACAACTTTCATTAGTTAATTAGTATTAGAAAACCTTGAGTTGAAACACCATGTGTCACAAAACCACTAAAAGTGAAAAAAATATCCTAAAAAACTAAAAAATAGATGCTAAAAATTATCCAAATTATTTTTAAAAAAAATATGATACATACCCAACACCATTTCATCATTTTTTTTTTTTAAATTTCCCTTTAATTTTGAGAGATTACTTATTAAACTAAATAAAGAATTCACTTCACTCTTTGATTCTCACTAAATAAACCATGAAAATATTTAAACTTAAAAAGATATATTTCACTTTTCCAGCCCAACTAGGTGCCATGTTTTTACAACCCTTCATTATGTATCACAAAGTGATATACACGAGCAACATTTGCATGTGTCTATTACATGAGTCATCACATTTTATCACAAAGTGATCAACGCAAACAGCATGTGGATGTGTCAATCACATGAGCCATCACATTTTCCCTTATATTTAGTTGTTCTCTTTTAACTTTTTTTAAAATAGTTAGTAAAAACAAAATTGATCAATAAATATATATGTGAGTTTACAACCATGATAAACATGGAACTAATATTTGGTAAATGAAATAAAATATTAATTTTAATAGCTATTAATACCTCTCGGTGAGTTTACAACCATGATAAACATGGAACTAATATTTGGTAAATGAAATAAAATATTAATTTTAATAGCTATTAATACCTCTCGGAAGTGAGCTCATATTTTTAAAGACTTGGTAGGCACCATAACCTTGAATTGTATATAGTTTTGAAAATTAATTAAACATATATATATATATATAATAAAATTTTAATTATAAATAGATATTATTAATATTTAATAAGATATTATTATATATTTTTATTATATTATTATAACAATATTAATTATGTTGTAAGATGTTTTTCTTTGAAAATAACTTTTTACGGTGTATTTGTATACATCATTAGATTAAATGTTAGACAATTGAAATGTTTAAAACTATTCACTTACAACCTATTTCATCTAAGCTAACTATCTAGCTAATTCTCTAAATCTCTTCCCAACCTACACTCTCACTACTTGTATACACCATTAGATTAAATGTTGGATGATTGAAATGTTTAAAGCCATTCATTTACAACCTCCTTCATTTAACCTAACTATCTAACTAACTCTCTAGCCTCTATGAATCTCTTCCCAACCTACACTCTCACTACGAGATGATATGAAGAAATAGAAAAAACAAGCATTCATTTCATCAACGTTCGACTCTCTAATTAGATCTAGTGGCCCTCTCTCCTTCTCTGTGTTCTAAATTTTTTAACAAGGTAGGTTTCCCACTCCGGATCAGGACGGTTTGACCCGTATTTCTTCCTGCATAGACTTGACAAACGAGGATTTTCCCATTCACAATGGCCTCTTGCTGGAAATTCTCAGCATGCCCCTCTTAATTTCTCTCGAACCAGAGGTGAACCCTGATGGTTTCTTCGGCATCACAGAGGTCATATATCAAACTCGATTCAAGCTTGTACATCTCACATATTGATTGTTTTGTGCCTAATTTCAAGGAGCTTAATTGTTTTCTTAACCCGGGTATCTACTACTAGTTGCATTCTCTTTACTTTGCTTACTTAATGTATAAAAATTTATATGGTAACTTAAATTTTTTTTTCTTTTTTTTCTTTTTTAATTTGTTGGAGTAGCATTACATTATCTCTTCATTGGCAAAGGAGGCCATTCCCTTGTTATTTTTTTTTCCTGGGTTCACGGTTCTTTTAGCTCACAAACAAAGGTACTTTCGTTTCTCTAGCATTTTATTACTGGTTTATTTTGGGTGTCCATGCATAATAGTTCAGGAATAGAACTGCATTTTCCAGGAGACCACATCCTGATTCAGTTCCGACTCGAGAAAATCTGGCTCTACCCCAGAATTGTTAACTGAGGTTTGGCCGTATTTAATTTCCAGTTTTTTTGAGTTATTCCACTACAGGTTTTCACTTGTTTCTTAAGGATTTACTATGTACTTATTCCATTGTTCTACCCTTTGTTGCATGAAGATATTTGCAGCTAACATCGTTGGGGTTATGTTTCCATTAAACGACCAACCCGTGTACCTTCTCTTGTCACTGTGTCGTTTTCCCGAGGTATGTTTCAACTCTCTCACTTTCTTTTTTTTAGTCCTGATCAATAACAGGTTAATATCTTTATTGGAAAATAAACCACGAGGTGATCGAGGTGTAGAAGGTTGAAGGAGAAACGCATCGATAAATCTTTGAAGTAGTGAACTTTTGCATCTCTATCATGCTTGGATAATAAATCTTGGAAGTGGTGAATCTGCGGTATGACTCGCTGGATGGCACGATCTATGATGCGAAGGGTTCTTTCTCCATTACACCATTATATTTATAGGGAGAAGAATGCTAAGAATGAGATAGTTATCAAAAAAAAGACTTAATAGATACTTTGGGAAATGATTTATGAACTCTTCAATTCAAATGGACGGTGAGTTAAGCGAGTTGATTAAGTTCAGTTATGAGTGACAGTGTGTGCATGTTAATTAGATTAAATACCCTTCATGGGTTCATTGTATTAAGAGAGATTAAGAGAGTTTTATGATTCAGAGTTTTAGATTAATTGAAGAGCCGCAACTCATTGTTCATGTGTGAAATCTTTGCGTTATTTATGTGATTGAATCCTCTGCCTTTCCAACAGATTGGTATCAGAGAGAGATCACAGAGAACGGAAGAAAAACGGATTAGCAATCATCCGTGGGTGAGAAGGAAATTTTTTTCCGCGTTTTTACGCTATAATTTAGTTGTTAGTATTCTGAGATTTATGTTATAACGCGGGTTCTTGTAAAAAACCGCATTAAAATCGAAAAAATTAACGCGATTTTGAAACACACGGGCATATTGTGCTTTCCAGTGTGTTAAGGCACTAACGCTGACCCAAGCGATGGGGTGATTTGAACGCAATGCTAACAAGCGACAAGCGTGTAATATCCCCAAAGGGGAACAACCAGTAATAAACAGAAATACACCAATGCAACAGAAATACACCAATGCGGATATAGAAAATATAATAATGAACGGATCAGATATAACACATGGAACACGAGAAAGCGAGCCATTTTATTAATCGAAAGTACATAGAGGAGTACAATAAATCGAGCAAAGTGCACCTATCATACTGACGGAGAGTGGAGACCCTCTCCAACGAGACAAATGCATTTCCCAACAAGGACAATCCTAGGCTATCTAGTGAAGATGACTGGCAGTGTATTTGAGGTGAAAAGGCAAGTGGAGACCCTCTCAGCAGGACAAATGCATTGCAACAAGGACCGCGTCCTAGGCGCCTACCTGAAATTTGGCAGAAGATGAGCTAACGGCCCAGTGCTTTGGGGTGAAGGCGCAAACCCTCCTGATAAACGTGTCTGCTAGTGGCAGTATGACCCTCAGACAATAGATCGGCCAGAGAGCTAGAACACGTGAGCTGCCTCTCCCCAAGTCTGCTCCTCAGATCAGCGTCCTACCAAGTGGATCTGCTCCTGAACACTCAGATCTGACAGATCTGAAGCCTCCAAACCAGATCTGCGTCCTTTTCTCCCTGATCTACGTCCTCCCTTGTCAGATCTGCCACCAAACCTTCAGATCTATACTGGATCTGACAATATCTCTTCAGATCTACAGCCTCTAGGGCTGGATCTGATGTTAACCCTTCAGATCTGAACTAGATCTGCCAATATTTCTTCAGATCTGCAACTCTTCAAGCTGGATCTAGTGCAAAACCCCCAGATCTGCAACATACAAGACTAGATCTGCCACATACAGGACTAGATCT
>JAXQQM020067999.1:0-72829 GCA_034641835.2 Pinus albicaulis | reverse complement strand
TAGTAATCGTTTACGATGCTCCAGCATTAATTTATGTCCCGGCTATCCTAACTTTTTATGATCTCAAACTTTATTAACGAATCAAATTTATGGAATAATTTCAAACACCAATCAGGTTATTTGCCGTCTTATTTGGCCTCATATCGAGGCAAGGGCTATTGGAACCTAGGTTAAACGTCCATTGATACAAAGTTTCTCAAAGAATTTTCGGTTTGTATTAACTAATGCTAACATTAGTTCGCAAACATTTTATGTTTGCAAATTAATTTGTAAAAAACAGCGTACTCCAAACTCTGTTGTTTCATGTCCCACTTGTAATATTATTGTAATATTATTGTCAATATCAAGAAGGCTGCATGCAACCGGGCTAGTGGTACAATATCGTGTAGCCACTTGTACTTGGGTTTCAGGTGGCCCTCCCCCTCTTCATTGTTTCTTACCATTGCATAATTACTAAGCATGCAGGTGCGGAATCATTGCATAATTACTAAGCATGCAGGTGCAGTTCCGCACTAGCAGGACTAGGCTAGGTAGCACAGGCGGCAGCACAACAGCAGGTCAAACAGCAAGCACAGAAAGAAGCAAGCGATGGCAAGCGATGGCAGCAGGAAGCACAGCAAACAACAAGCCAGGGTTGCATGGACAGTCTTCGACTTGTAAGTTGTAAAATGCGTTCCAGTGGTTTCTTGGCAATAAGAATCAAATTTTATCAAATTCTTTTGTTTTTCTAGAAATGTATATCAATGCTACTGTGCCTCCGCCTATGAGCACCACAAGGCCTTTCATTGCAGCAGCTTCGCCAGCTCAGAGATAGATACATAGATAGTTCTACTGTTTGGTGAAAATCCCATTTCAGAGTCCTGCATTTTCATCAACATCATCAGGTATTGTTTTGTTTTTCCCAAATTTTATTTGGTGGGTGTGAGATCATTTGATTTGTATGAAACCAGTTGTTTTGGCATCTCTTATTTGGTGAAATGTCACCCAGATGTAGACAATTTTGAGCTGTAATGTTAGGGATCTGAGTTAATAAGATTGTGAAATCCCTACACAACCAATTTGATAGTAGCCATGGAGCTTTCCACTTGGCCATAGCAATTACCCTGGAAAATGAGCCAAAAAGACTAAATTTATAGGTTTGCGTTCAAAATCTGTAAAATTCCAGGTTTTTTTTAATGTCAAGTTCCGTATTTGAAATTAAGCAAGGGTTCTTTGTCGCAACCAGTTTATTGTTTGCTTGAACCATCATTTGCATTTTAAGCCTTTTTCAGTTTATTGTTTTCTTGAACCATCATTTTCATTTTAAGCCATTTTCTGGACATGTGTTCCTAACTTATAAAGTTGTGCGAAATTCCAAGAGAAAGAGTGACATTCTTTATGTAACTTACCTTGCTGCGGCGGAGCTTGGCCCTTTTGCTTTTGCTCGGTTTGTGAGGATATCCAGTGAGCGGCGCCAAATATTTCCATGGATTTCTTCTTCCGCTCCTTTCCCTGTCAAAGTGTCTATGGTACCAGTTCATATCTGGTTACCGGAAGCTCATGTAGAGGAGATGCTTTCGACGGGATGCAGACCCTGCACACCCTTCACTACTGGTTAAGCACTACTGGAATAACAAAATAGCTTCTCCATACGGAAAGAGACCCCATTAACAAGCATCGCGAGCATACGGGCATCACTAGTGGGAATAATAACTGGCAAGAAAAACCAACACAACCAGCACGAGAGCATCACTTTTAACTAACGTTTCCCTTGCTCCAAGATCTCAGTTTTCACCAGGAAGCCCCCATTATAACTGGAAACACGCTGGAAAAAGGTCTCATAAAACCATTGCAGAGACCAAAAGCATGAGCAGACTCCATGTTTGCTTCCCACGATGACTCATGCCCTGAATGTTTGCTTCCCACGCTCATGCCCTGAACTGTCCTCTCTGATTCGCTTGTATGAAGGAGAGCTACAACAGCTCTGCAGAGAATTCATGACTGCAACAAAGTAAATACGAACAAATTCCAGAAATGTAATGTGTCTATATCAAATTTCTTGTGCTCTTCCATTTTCTGCAATATGAGGTTGTTTACTTGCCCAGCTAGCATAGCGTGGCGTCCTGCATGTCTTGCATGGTTGTTTAGGGGAATGGAGCATGTGGGTTCCACATGTCATTTAATTTAGAATTTTGATTTTTCAAATAAATTTTTTCATTTACAATGTCCAGATGAGCCGATTTTTAATAATATTTTAGTAATTTAAGCCGTGGCTCTCGTTGAAGCTGCTCGGATGCAAAGATGTATGCCACTTTCTGAAACTAACTCATTAAACTACATATCTAGGCCTCTAAAATTAGAAATGTAGTCCCTGCCTTCTAGGCCTCTGAAACTCGAAATGGCGTCCTTTTCTTGAGTATTCAGTCCTCTAAAAACCAGCGAAAATATGGCTCCAGATAAGTCCCAAATGCTGCATCTGCGCTGTTTAATCCCACGCCTCAGTTCTGCACGTGCCTACCAGCAATTATAGAGGTTTACTTTATTTCTACACTGAGATGAGAATGACACATTTAAACAAAGTAGTTTCATTGTCTCTTATTTTCATTTCATTGAATTGAATGACAGTGAGATTTAGGTTGCCTCTGGATCTAATAGCTACGTTTCCTCAGGTGGAGCGAGAAAGTGTCTTGATTAATATCCTTTGCTAACCATTCAGGTAATTGACTTAACAATGGCATTTGATACAGTCTATTGAGCAATATATCTTCCGGCATTTCCTGTACTCTAAACGGTTTCAAAGTAATTTCATACAGGAGGGATATTATTATTCAAGTGGCCCAGAAAATTGTTCTTATTATTATGTCCAGCTTATTGGATACTTTGCATGGTATTTAAACACAATCTGTATGCTTCCTATACAGATTCTGCTTGCAATGTATATTCTTTATAAAAACGTAAAAATTAGTTTGATTCCAACTTCATTTTAGTAGGAGGAATTAGTCTAGAGAGTACTTTACAACAAATGATTGTAAATGATGACAGGGATAGTTTTAGTCTCGAAGATGCAGCCGTACGAGTAGAAACAAGTAAAGAGATGTGCACTCTAGCCTGCAACTTCTACATCATCCCCTATTGGAAATACTGCTGCTATATCTGGTCTTGCTTGCTGGATGGGACGGGCTCTGCAGCGCCGTCAATCTCATTGTAGACGGATGGAATATGCTACTATTCAGCCATGGCAGGAACTTGCTGCTCTCCAGCTCGTCTTGTTTAACAGGGAAATTGATATGTAGGCGAATATGTGTTCTTCATAAGTTCTTTTAAATTGTGAGTAGTAAAATTCAAGCAATAGTCAGTCTTCCACCATATCCAGAACCAGACCGCGAAGTCACACAACAAGCCAATCCACGAAAATCTATATCTATGCTTTCTTTGACGAAAGATCGGAACCATTGGCTATTCATCAGGAAAGTGATTAAAAATTCTCCTTGGTTTAATATTATTCTTCCTGAAAACGTCCAGGCACAGAAACATTCTGCCGTGACTTCCATACCCACTTAGCTTAAACAAAGCATAAACTGTCGTAGCCATGGAGGAGCAATATGAAAAAAGAGAATTTGCGTCCTGCACGGTCAAGTTTAAATACAAATGTAGCTAAGTTAGATGTGTTTCGCATCCCAATCCAATAATATTGCTCATTTACATTTTCAATCAAAAATTGACAATTAAAAAAAAGTGACTTTATAGATGTATATGCTTAAAAAAAAACATATATGCTTAAAAATTTCAAATTTTTAATTAAATAGGTTTAAGGTTATTATATATTTGATGGATGATTGCATATAATTTCAATGGATTGGTTTAGTGCTTATGGATAGGATCCCTCCTTGCTCTCAAGGCAGGGACTAGCTGCTATGCAGCCGTTCTTAAGAAGGCGGAGACTAGGCACTATCTGACGTTCTTGTTATTAGTGAACTTGAAAGTGCATTATTTATTAGTGAACTTGAAAGTGCATGAAAACTAGTAAAAAGTATTAACAAATCTAGGGATAAATACTAGCAAATCCAAAAACACAAAAAATACTAGCAAATCCAAAAACACAAAATGAACTACCGTTAAATATGCTTTTGTTTATTAGCTAAATGCTTTCAATGACGGAGAGCCTGTTGAAATGTTGTATACAAGATGTGGCAAGGTTTAATAAACAACAAAGAAGGAAAAGGTGGAACCAATAGCTATCAATAGTCTCAGATATGGATAAATAGATATATTAAGAGATGACATTGGAATAGGTTAAATAGTTAATATAGTAAGAGATGATATTGGAATAGGTTAAATAATTAATATATGTAGATAGATTTAGAACGCCCATGTAAGCAAGAAAGACAACTATACCAATAGACTTATAGACGTTTTGTTGGTTTAAACTATACTTCAAAATATGTCTCTGTTTTGGACTGTTTTCCTCAATGAGGAGGTTTGGGAGACAGAAGAAAAATTGTTTTTTCTTACAAACTTATATGTGGTCATTTTGTATGAACTGGGCCGGCGTCTACCACCCATTTTTTTATTCTAAGGGAGAACTATATGACTTTATCTTTATGTACCTCTGTTTCAATTGATTATTCCTAGAAAGGAAGCTCCAGAGGTGCAAAAGGACGATGAGTATCTACTCAATGAGTGGCTATCGCTGAGAAATGAGGACTTCCTCAAAATCATCAGCAGTAACTCCATCTCTCTTCTAGAAAAGGAGGGAACTGCAGTTTTTTGAATGCATCTTGCATATACTATGTAACTTTCTATGTCTTAAGAGATGGTTCGATTTTTTCTTTGGAAAAAGAAAAGAAAGACAACTATAGCAATAGACTGCAAGTAAGAAAGGAAATTATCACAATAAAGTTTTGGAAATAAGTAAAATTCTAAGGTTGAAATTCAACTAGCTTAAAAAACCTTTTAATAATATAAATAATCATAAATACCCAATCATAAAATGAAATTAACTTAATAAATTTAATAACAATATTTTATCGAATAGTGATCACCAAATTTTTTTATTAAATCTTTAATATAGTTATCATATTTATAATAAAATAATTCTAAAATTTGACAAATTTTTACCATATAAGCAAATACAAACATATCAATGTAAATATGAAAAGAAAAATATGTATTTATTAAAATTAATTAATTTTTATTTTTTACCTAAATTTTATGTATAATAACATTTTTTTATTATTATTTTAATGAATTCATCTTATACATAGTTATAAGTTTTAGTCTTTAAAATTTTTGTTTTAGGTAGAGAAATAGGGAAGATATAAAATAAATAATATAATATTAGAAAATTGATAACATAAAATTCGAAAATTGGGTAAGATATTTCATAGTAAAATTTATTTAATTTTTTAAAGATTAAAAAATAATTATTTAATTTTTAAATATTGAAAAAGAAAACAAATTGGGTAAAAATGTGAAGGTGGGTTACATTTTTGTGAGAAACGCGGTCGGAAATTTCATTTTCCCAACAGTTCGACCAAAGTTTTGAAATTAATTCGGTCGAACTAATTTTGTCGTTCAGATTGACAACGTATTGACGACGTGGGTAAACAGATTTTTGGTCGGAGATGGGAAAAGTGGCAACAATAGTTCAATCGAACTAATAGTCTGGCTAAACTATTAGTTCGACCAAATTTTTTCTTATAAATATATCAGCCCCCCAGATCGCAGCAAGTTATGGGTTTGTTGTTCGGTTAGTTACCATTCGATTAGTTACCATTGCTTTGTTGCTGCTCTGTTATTGTCTGTCTCACTTTGTTTGTGTTGCGTTGTTATAGGGGTATTGTCTCACTTTGTTTGTGTTGCGTTGTTGCA
Source organism: Pinus albicaulis (assembly GCA_034641835.2). Taxonomy (NCBI): domain Eukaryota; kingdom Viridiplantae; phylum Streptophyta; class Pinopsida; order Pinales; family Pinaceae; genus Pinus; species Pinus albicaulis. Next base: position 66,979 of record JAXQQM020067999.1, on the reverse strand, counting down.
TGGGTGTTGTCTCGCTCTGTTTTTGTTGCATTATTGTAGGGGCAGGGAGGGGAGCAAGCGAAGGTGAGAAGGTACGATTTATGGTTTATGCTCTGTTTTTTTTTGTTTATTGTTTTTTAAATTTTATTTTATGTGTTCGCAGGTTATTTCTAATCTGCATCCTCGGCGATCTGCGGCCTCATCTTCTTGTTGTCTGCTCATTGTGCGCGTTCTCGATTTCTGCTCGTCGTGCGCACTCTCGTTGTTTCGTTGTATCTGAATTTCTAGGTAGAAGAAAAAACCTACTATTTGCATCCTCCTACTTTTCCTTTTATTCTTCCGAAAGATAGTTGCACATGGAAATGAAACTCCTACTTTTCCTTTTATTCTTCCGAAAGACAGTTGCACATGGAAATGAAACCAAAGATTGATTTTGATTAATATCACTGAATTGTCGGATGAAAATTTGAAAGTATTATAATCATACTAGAAACGAATAAATTTAAATCTTCATAACTTACAGACATTTTCCAAATATCCAATTTCCTTTCATTTTGGTTTACTTTTAGGCCTTCAACATATCAGATTACTGTCAATGAAAAATTCTAGTACTCTTAGTTGAATAAAATTGTTGCCTGTGCTTTTCCTTGACAGTTTTTGTTCAGGAGGGATTGAATTCTCTTACACATACATATATAGATCCATAACCAAAAGAAAAAACCAGGTTCTCTGGTACCCATTATTTTTGTTAGTGATCTAAATGGATCCAAATCCATTTGTTAGAGGATTGTTATTGCCTCTGAAAAATTGTTCAAGCCTTTTCTTCTGACTTTATGAAATCAAGCAGTAAATATGACCAGAGTGACAGATCTTCATTCACCATCCACATTAAAAAATATTTGGAAGATTGCTTCTACCCAAATCCTTATGAATTTTTTTCCTTCCTGAAGGACATTGAGAATTCCTTGCAAAATTTGTTGTGGTTAAGATAGCTATATAGAATCACTACTAGTTAACTTAGTAAGCATATCTCATATCACTATTATAAGCTTAATTATGTATATTACTATGACAATGAGTATGATACGCAGTTTGTTACATCACTTGTGTGACTTATACTAATATAGACTTAGTTTGTACTCTCTCCATAAAGCTTGAATATGGTCTGTTTCATCTAACTAACATTTTGTACTATCATATTGCTCCGAATACGTGGTGTTAATTAGGGATAGCAATTACCATAAGTATAGTCTCTCTATTCTAGCTCTCTAATCATAAGTCTAGTGTAAAAGCTTAACCATCTTGCTAACTTAAACTGAATACAACTGTAGATAAGCTATAAGTAGTAAGAATTCACATAATGAATCACACTTTCTATGAAACATATAAGGTATGATTACAAGCATGATGATATATGGAGTTATTGTACCATATCTAACAACTTGATAAGCGTAAATTCAGACTGAGTACAAGGTTCACACTAATCACATATCGACCATTACCTATAAAAACTTACTTGTACCTATTCATTACTCTTATTACATTACAGCTAGTCTGATCATAGAATTTGTCATAACTATTGTTACTTGTTCAACCTCTTTATATAAGCTATAGAGTCATTGTAACCTCATATTCAATGGGCTTTGATTCCTTGTCTGTTTTACACTAAGTAATTTTTACCTTTATTCGATTATTTTGTTTACAGCTATAGTCTGATCGTAGAAGTTTTCATAACTGTTGTTACATGTTCAACCTCTTCATATAAGCTATAGAGTCATTGTAACCTCATATTCAACGAGCTTTGATTCCCTGTCTATTTTACACTAAGTAATGTTTACCTATATTAGATTATTGGAATAACGTAACCTATGATACTTACCTATATTCAATTTTGCATTTGGAGGGAGCAGAAGGTGTTGCAGGAGTTGCAGGCTCTCTAATCATCATTGAATTCCATAAACCATTACTCAACACTTCTCCATGAGGCTTCCTTGGATTTCCAGTGTTATTATCAATCTTCTCTACAGTTGTTGAAGTTGAGCTTCCATGGCCACAAGATTGAAGCAACACCAAATTCAACACCCCAAACATGAGAAATATTGATCCTCTAAATCTCAACATCATCACCCTCTTCTAATAGTCACGAGGTTCAAATTAATTTCTATCATAAGAAATTGGTTAACAATTTAGATAAGGTATAATTTAATTATTTTATTTTTGGTTAATACAGTGAAATATTGTTTTAGAAATAAATTAAACATTTTGAAAATTTTCTAAAGTACTTAGATTATGTAAAATTTTCTCAGGCCTTTTTCATTTTAGCAGACTTGGATATGCATTGAGATTAATATTGATCTGATATTTATTGAGATATAGATTTATATTGATTACTTGATCTTGAATTTAACTTCACTCAGTCCCCGAAAAAAAATGTTAACAAAGAGTCCATGTGAGCAGCATCCAGACCATCCTGAAACATATCAGCTTGTATGTGTGCATAACATGTGATCTTCTTGTGTTTTTGATGTGTATTGTGTGTCAGAAAAATTGCACATTCTCAACATTCAAATTTCCATGCATATAGTATGAGCTTGTCATGAGGGTAAATATCAATCATAGGATGATTTGCTGTTGTTGGCTAAATTACTCTGTCCCGATGTGAAGTTAAAAAATTCAATGTTAGATATGAACTTATGAGATGTTGCAAATTAGTTTATGATTTATAATGAAAACCAATTAAATTTTAGCTACACATTAATTTCATGCCAAAATTACCAATTGTATTTGAGCCACACATTAATTTTTTCTCCCAAGAACTTAATATTGTTGCTTGTGGTAAAGTACTTATGCACACAACAACTCCACCAGACATACATGCATACATGCATATATTAACATTAGTCTACATCCATCTTGTAGAACCAATCATGAATAATACTAGTGTGTAGGATAATTGTCTTCACACAGCTTTCACATGCACACAACAGCTCCACCAGACATACATGCATATATTAAACATTAGTCTACATCCATCGTGTATAACCTATCATTATATTTTCATTTATGTGTGCAGGATAATTGTCTTCACACAACTTTCACATGCACACAACAACTCCACCAGACATACATGCATACATGCATATATTAAACATTAGTCTACATCCATCTTGTAGAACCTATCATTATATTTTCATTTCTAGCAACATATTTATTTCAATTAAGTTCATAAATAAACATACCAATTTAAACTTATGCACATACTTGGTTTTCTTGGCTAATGTTCATCCTCGGATGAAAACATCACTCCATGGTTGTAACTTAAGGCAAACATTAAGGTAAACCATGTACATGTCATTTCTCCCATAAACTTTAAGGCAAACCAAGTACATGTCATTTTCCCATAAAATTTAATTTAATATATTTTTAAGGAAAATCCTATTGTTTTTTGAAACCATGTACATGCCATTTCTCCCATAAACTTTAAGGCATTTGCAAAGAGTAAGATTGATAATACCCATGAGAAAAATGCAATCCCGAAAGGAGCTACAATTGTTAATTTCTTACAAAGGAATTTTTAATTACTTTGGATGGTAAAGACTTTGTTCACAAAATTACCTACTTTCAACAGGATCACTGCCTTCAGATTAGAATATCATAATTTGATCAATTCTCCCAGAACCAGCATTGAAATCCGGAAAAAGTGCAGAGCATGGATGACTGATTCACCGGGTGACACCACAACATCTCAGAAGGACACGTCAACAAATCCGGAGAACGCAGTGACAACCAATCAAATCTAGATTCAGTGAATAGATTGATGCTTTAGTTTTATTTATCTTTTTGTTAAAAGACCAATGTTGTGATGAAGTTTTTAATTTCCATGTAATAGGTAGTTTACACAGTTATAGGTAGTTCGTATAGTTACAAGTAATTTCAGTACTTACAAACTGCTTTTATATTGTATTTAAACAAATGAGAAAGAAAGAGGAGGGTTCTGGGTTTTGGACCTCTGGATGACTACAAATTGTGTACTGAATTTTCTGAGAAATTAATGAAAGAAGATCAAGTTTCTTGCACCTGTTGATGTTGATATGTCTTTCCAGTTTCATTCTGTGTTTATTCTTCTTTGAATAAAGTGAAGTAATGTAGTTGTGGGTCTCTTTTTTACATCTGTAAGTAAGAGTTAAACAACCTTAATATGTACTCCTTCACTCCAACTATTCTGTCTACATAAAGTTCTTCTGAGATTTAAAGTGATAGATTCTGTTTCTCAGCATATCTTTTTGAGTTTCCCTTTATGTTCTTCTTTTCATTTCATTCAATATCAATAGTTAATGGCATTGTGAAGGCTTTCATTATATAAGATGATTGAGGGTATTAAATAATTAATTTCCAAAGTTGCTAAATAGAGACCATCTGATATTATAATTTTGTGACATACATTTATAAAATTCCTTAAGAATTGATTCCTTACCACAACCAAGGGATTATTTCTTGAGATACAACACCTTCTGTAGGTTGTGTGTCGTGAGACCTTCTGGTCCGGGATATGATTTGTTGGTTCCTTAGGTTGTGTGCCATGAGACCTCGTGGTCGAGGATATGTGTTGATATGGATGTTATGTATCTTTACTTATGATGAGTTTAAGAGAGAAAAACTTGGACTATGTTCTATTCCTTAGGTTGTGGGCCATGGGACCTATGAATTGGTCGGGAAGATTGATCTTGAGAGAGAATGAAAAAAAAAAAACCTCCCTAGCTAAGACAGAGTGTTGAAAAATAATGTATCTATGGTCAAAAATTTCCATTGTAAACATGGAGAAGAAATAAATTTTTGACACCTACAAGTCGACCCAACTAAGTCCTATAATTCGACCAATAAGGTCATCATGTCAGCCCCATTAGGGCTACTAAGCCCTCACATGATGCCTATATATAAGTACTCGTTATCTCTCATTTGACCAACACAATCACACACAAGTTCGGTATTCTATTGTAGAGCATATCCACACATGCGAAGAGGATAAAAAAGTTATTTTTTACTGTGATTTGTATCTCCCGCAAAGGCTCATTGACTACAGTGACGGGTGTTTTTGGGATCATCTTAACTCTTGTTCTGTTGATTCTTTGAGGTCGAAAACTACAGAGAAGCTCACTCCTTTTATGTGACATACTTTTGAAGTTGATTGAGGGTTTTGGGATGAATTTTTCGGGTAGTTCATTGGCAACATTTTTGGTGACTATAGCGAAAATTTTGGCCTCCTACCATAGTGACTACAGGCCTAAGTTTCGACCTCTTTGTGCAGAGCTTACTCATTGAACAGAAGTGGAGTTTCTCTCCTATGAGCAAACTCTGATTATTATTGCATTGTTGACTATTTTGGATTTGTTGTGTTAGGGTCCTATAATAATATGATTCATAATTTTTTAATTGACTTTGATACTCTTGTAAATATATACATAGCTTGCTTTCTGCAAGTTGTTTTCCCATATTTGAAAATAACAAAAAAATAAAAAGAGTGTAAAAGTCCTAAAAGAAAGATCAAAGGACTTAGAAAAAAAAGACCCCAAAAGAAAAAAGAGATAAAAATAAGACCTGAAAGTGAGCAAGTCAAAATGCCACTACTATTTACTTTTACTGCAAAAATAATGATTATGTGCATATTGTCAATAAATGCCATAATCCATTATTAGTTAAACAGTTTAATCTTAACTTTTCATGCTTTAAATTTCATGTTTTAGATAGAGAATAAAGATATGTCAAACAGTATAAACTTGAAAAATCAGTAGATTAAGATAGAGAATAAATGAGGAGCTCAACAGTTTAATCTGAACCCTTGGATGAAATAAGGTTATACTTAGATAGTTTTTATGCTTTGAAAGAAAAATGGATTTAGGGTTGCAAGCTTAAATGCACCCATGAAAATGAAGTAAAAAATGTTAGAAATAATGATGGCTAGTTAGAAAGAAGTTGTGAAAGGCATGTAATAAAGCATCATCGGGAAAAATTACTAATTTCCCCTCCCCCACAATGATTCAGTATTCTAAACCTTCAATTAGAGAGGCTCAGAGCATTTTTCTGACTTTTGTTGGGACCGGACCCAAGGCTCAATGACTGATTGGTTAAAAATATTGAATTCCTACACAAAAACACATTCATCAACATTTATCCTTCATTCATAAATCATAATCCCTTTTTCCTAAGTAAAAACCCATTTTTACTTAGTAAAAGTGAAACCCTAAATAACTAATTTCATTCTCTTTCAAAAATAATTCATAAACCCTCAAAATGCATTTATCCTAAGTTAAAGTGTGAAGTACTACAACAAAGACAAGCCATGCTTATTTGCACTTTACCTAGAGTTAAACATGTATTTTTATTCATACATTATCCCTTTTTCATATTAATTTCTAACTTATTTATTAACTCCCTAAACTATTCCTTCCCGTATAGTATTAAACCCTTTATATGTAAAATAACCCACAAACCCTCTATTTTAACGTTTAAACCAATGTTTAAATAATCCACGTGGTGAATTAATCCCCGCCAAAATCCCATTGGTTCAAACATATTATTAAAACAAATACCCTGCCCCTATAGTTTTAAACAAATGTCAAAAACATTTGAAAAACTATATATTAGACCCGCACATATATATGGTTGAAACATTGGTAAATGTTTTAATTTAACATATAAACCTAAGGTTTTGAACTTATTTAACACTTATTCATTAAGGTTTAAAACTTAACCCTGCCACATATAATATACCTCGGTCCCACTTTCCAACCCGATGCTACTATCCCAATAAATCTAGGTCATTCGCAATCGAACCCCAAGATCTGACAGCATAAACACTATATCGCAAATAAACTTGCGTGAAATTCCCTGTTTCATTTCTATGCGAAATGGGCGGTATTGCCACTTTCTCCCTCCTTCACATGGTCAATTCTCATTGGATAACGTTGGTTTTGTCCAAAACCACTTACCACCGAAATGGCACGCGATAACCTCTTGTGGTTTATACCCTTTGAGACTGAAAACCACCATTTTTATGACTTGACTGCCATTTATTGCAGGCACCGATTAACCTAATATGCCTAAAAAACATCGGAAATGCACTCATTTCCTCTCTTCATGCGCGTAAACCCTATACAAGCCACCGCGACTATGAAACAAGAAATTTTCGCCAAACTATGCCAAGAACCTACAAAATTCCACCTGTAGCCATTCAAGGTTGCTGAAAATCTTTGAATTACTTCAGAGAAAAAAAGACACCATTGAATCCATTCAAAAACCTTCAAAGACATCCTCAAAACCCTATACCTGCATATAACAGGTATTCTTCCAGAATTCGAACCTGTTATCAAATTTTTAAGACCTTTAAAGAAAAATTTCATTCAGAGTTTAAATTTATCCAAACGAGCCTATTAAAAGATCCTAAAAAACAAGCCAAACCCTGTCAAAATTTCTGGAAATACCCTGTTTTATGCTGCAGACGGTTTTGAATGAAAAACTTGAGTTTATATAGTTTTTCTAAAAAAATTAAAACTATAAGTTGAGTCTAGAAGTCCTCTGAAGGTAGCCAAACCATCTATGCCTAATTTCAAAATATTATTAGCCCTGTTATCCATTGAAAAACTCAGGAAGCCCTTGTTTCTTGTTTATAACTAGTAAAAGTCTATGAATCAAGTTGAAGAGTCCAAAATTGAAAGAAAAAACCCAAGGAAAGATCATTTTCTGCCCATTTTAATCCAAGAACCTCTATCAAATTCAAGAAACACTTCTGTAAACCATTTTATCTTACAGAAGAATTCAGAAAGTCCTAAAAACAAGAGTTCCTAAGATCTGAAGGTGAAAATTATGAGAAAACCTTTGATATGGCCAAAACTCCTTTCACTATATTCCCTGTTCCCTAAATTCATTACTGGCTTCCCTTCAGACCAGGGTTTTATTAAAAAATTGTTTCAATTTTTGCAGATTATTCCTAGGATATGAAATTGGGCCAACAGTTTCAATATTAGTTGACAAAATTGTTAGCTCCAAATTCTGAGATTTTTAATTCAAAAGCTTCATTGAACAAATAGTTTGTATACAAAGAAAGAATTAAATCAAAGTTAGAGAGAGATTAGAAAGATGAAATTACACAGTGAATGGTAAAATTGAAATAATAATTCATAGTGACAGTGAAAACAGAACAGTCAAAGATCATCAGAGTTAAAGTGTATGAGATGAAAGTCACAGTAAAGGTTAAAACAAAGTTACAGAGTAGTCAAGGTAAAACAGTAAAAGTAAATACAAAGGCAGTAATGGTTAAACAGAGATGAAAATACTTTCACCAACAATGAAATTTATCCAAAGTAAGAAAATAGTTAAAAGAACAAAAAGGTTAAAAGATGAAAATGGAGCAAGAAGGGACATTTTTGCAGAAATTTCCTGTTTAAGTCATTGTTTTGCAGAAAATATTGTGACCAATACAAGATTAATTTTGCAAAACTGAAGGATTTTTATGTTCCTAATATGTCCAACTACAAAAACCTCTCACACTTTTCTAATAGCCATTATGGGTTTGAAAATATTAAACACTATTTGAAAGCACTTTTTACAGAAAATACCTATTAAGTCATCAGTTTGCAGAGAATATTGTGGCCAATCAGAAATACATATTAAAAAACTGAAGGTGGTTTTTTTTCCTAATAGACCCATATACAAAAACCTATCTCAAATTTTGCACAGGTATTACAGAATGAGAGATACATGCACATATTTACAGCCTATTTTTCAGATTGTGCAAAGCTTTGTTTTACATATCTTTTTGCAGAGCCTATTGTGACCATCTGGAGCAGAATGTTAGGGAAATGAGAGAGGTTTATCTCAAAAACATATTTATCTACAATAAAATCTTTCACTTTTTACATATATATCTTTGATGGAAATATAAAAAGGTATCATTGGACCCCAATTTTGCAGAATTTCTGGAGCAGAATGCACAAAGAAAAGAAACAGTTAATGACTTGGATGCCTCATCATCAACTAAGAGTTGATATCAAATTCAAATTCTCTTCTTTGTCACCATCAATCCATAATTATAGTGCCAAATAGACTCATTAGTTTTGAGTGTCCTTTTATTGAGTTCTATTTATGTAAAACAGTTTGAGATATTTGTAAACCAATCTTGATATTTTTTCAAGATATTTTAGTTTAGAATTTGTATAAATACTTCACTCTTTGAAGTATTATTGTGGAATAAATTGTTGAAGATTTCTATAGTAATTTTTGTGGACTTGAAGGTTTTTTTGTTTCAAATTTCGAGTAGAAGACTAGATCAGATCAACTAGCATCATATTTCAAGATTCATGTGATGAGATATTTGGAGTGAAGTATTTTCTACTTGTAATTGTTATTTTTCTTTGTTACATGCAATCCATTATGTGTTCTAAATTTGAATGAATGAATAGGAGGATTACTTCAGGATTTGTTAAAAGCACCCTGTCTTAACTATTTGTCATTTCTATGTTTTCATCTAATTTCTAGTGTAGGGAACCCTTAATTGCTCCCTCTCTCGTTTGACCTCTGCCTACTACTTCCATTTTCCAGATCAAAGAACCCTTCATTTCTCTTTATCCCAATCATACCATCTCACGAAACAACTTTCCAAGATCTCCAAGGGTTATATATCTTGCCCTGGAAACATTTGACTTTTTGACCTTGAGCCCAGCTCTGTATGCTTGACTTTTGACTCCTTAGCCCAATGGACAAATAGATTTTCCATTATCCATCTCTTTCAGTGATTTTTCCCACCAAACCAATCAAAACAAAACAAATTGCACAATCATAACTAGCCTAATATTTTATAAAAAAAACAAAGTTAAATCTTTTAGAGAGAGCCCTCTCTGAACCCTAGGAAGGGTAGATCCTAGTGTTTAAAAGTAGGTTTGTGGTTACCTAGGACTAATTCTTTCTTTAACCTTGAGAAATTACTAAGTGATAACAGTTGGAACATTCTTACTACTAATGGACATAATCTCTCTCTCATAAAGGAAAGAATTTTTGGGTTTTCCCCTGGTGTGAGCCTAATCTTGGTGTCTCTCATCTCTTGCTTATTGTTCATTGTCTACTGAGATCTCTATTTATTGCTCTTGTGGAAGAATTGATGGTTGAATTCTTCATGTATAGATACTTGTTGATTAAAGGATAAAGAAGGAATTTTTTGTATCAATAGAAGTAGTTTTCGATTGTGAAAAACTATTCTAGTCATTGCATCAATAGAATTTCAACACATCATAACTTAAGATGGTTAGAAGTCTGACTTAAAATAAGAGTGAATAAATACAAAGACCAAAAATCTAGTACATGGATGTTGAAAGCTCATTACCAAAAAGTCTACTAAAAGGGAAAGGAAACAAAAATTAGACCTTAATCAAACTTGCTAGAAACAAATTAACTATATTTACATTGGATAGAATGAAGATTAAATATTCAGATCTTGTTTTCGAAAGGTGTATCAACTTAAAAGAGAAATTGGGAATTCTTAAATAATATATTGAGAATTGATCATTTTCTTGTCAAATCTATTAAACTTATGTTAGATGATGTCACCACACATTATATTAAAATATTGGATAAAATAAATATGTATATATATAAATATATAATGTAAATGATAAACAAAACTAAACGAATGGTTAGGTAAAGTTGGGATTACCACTTGAATAACTCTCTTAAGTTGTAAACACTCATGAATAGAGAATAAAAAGTTGATTAATAAATAATTCCATATAACATCATCTGAGCATTTATGTATGTATGATGCAATATATTTATTTTATTGAATGATGGTGAAACATTACGTTGACTTATTGCATCGATGGTGGCCATGGATTGAAGATATTCTTGGAGCAGAAAATATGGGAGAAGCGTGCACACACAAGATGAAAATAAATTATAAAATGAAGAAAAGCTAGTGAAGAACATAGATGTTGTGTGAAAGTGAATGTTAGTGATATTCATATAAGTGAATATTCCTCTTAATTCTGCAAATTAGAAGCTAGAAAATACGCATCAGAGAAAGAGATGAAAATTGTGGCATTGATAAAATCATGTAAGTTTCTAACCAAAGAAATGCATTTTGGTTAATAGTTATAAATTTCTTGGGGTTATAACATCATTAGAAATTGTTGATAGGGAACAATGTCCAAGCGACAGTTAAGGGTTCTCTCCATTATGAGGTCTCAATTAGACCTCATGTTGTTTAGGATAAGAGATATCCATATTCTAGCTAGGTAACCACTTTTTGTTTTGAGAACGCTATTGGATGTTGACAATCATAACAAAAAGAGTTTGCAGGTTCTAACCTAAAACTATTTAATGGATTTAAATGAAATAATGTAAGCTAGTTTCCAATGAAATATAAAAGAGAGTTAGGAAGCAAATGACCAAGTGAATACGTAGTTGCATAGGGAAGGAAACAATTAGTTGTAATCAGGACAATAATATGTGTTAAACCTGCTATAACCAATGAAGAATAGTCATCATTTACATCTAATGAGTTCTCATAAATGAAAGTACAAATACTTAAGCATGTAAAAGGAACCATCTAATTTATGCAATAGTACATAACCTAGTAGTGCACTTCTTAAAAAGTACCAAACGTCCCTTCTATTGAGAGTTTTACAAATTTATAAGTATAGTTTAGTAGCTTCCAACTATAACCCTTGAGCTTATTAGCATGTCAATTACAACTTTTCACCTACCTATGATTTTCATATTGAATAAAGTAAAATAGGGTTTAAATTCTTAGAAATGGGTTGTTAATTATGATCTGAATGGATCTTTAGTTAAGAGCACCATGATGTCTTCAAGACATGCACCATAGACTCATAGGATGATGTAATCACATGGCTTTTCCAAGTGGCAAGCTCTCTATGTTATCATGATATTTAGTTGTGCATTAGGAACTCTAGTGAAAATACAGATGAGTTTATGGTAATGTGCAACTAAAAATGTTCCATTGGTTGGGCCATATCTTTCTCCAGTTTCTCCTATAACTTCAAAGCGTCAAGTAACAATGATGGAGACATATGTTTATTTATGTGTTGATTTTGGGTGCTTCCATTGAGGTTTAAAGCTATTCTTTGGGCCTTTTTTACTACTATCTGTAGCACCACAATACTCCTTGCAGCTAGGTGCTTTGCTCCATTTTTGGCTCCTAACTAGTACACCAATGAAGATATTGGAAGGCTCTTCAAATTATATGCTTACTCCTTTTCACTTGGCTTGATCTTCTCTTTAGATCCCAATTGATGGAAATGTTCATTCCATTGACATTTTCCATTATTACAATTGATGGATAGTATACAATAATTCTTACATTTGAAGGCTTCTCTTTTTGGTCATCCTTTGAAGCGGTAGTCTGTGGATTGAAATATTTTACAAAATCACTGAAAACAACATGCATCCATTATACAGATTAGCATATCATGCTAAATGCATAGAATTGAGAGACTTGTTTTCCAAAATGGTTGTGCCTTTGTTGGGTAAAAAGTTTCAGTGAAGAGGAGACCAAAAGACTAATAACTTCAACATAGGAATACTCCTACCCATCATAATTGCATATTCAAAATTCATATTAGGGTAGCTGGGAATTTCCCCATTGAGGAAAAGTGACAAAAATATGACGAAAAGTGAGAAAATGATGCATTTTTTAAGCCTATAGTGTTGCACTAATGATTAGTATTGAGTTATAGCACTAGGTACACAAAGTATAAAATCATAAAAATTGCAAGAGGGCTTTAGCTAAGGCCTTCCCCAAGGGATTCCTTAGAAAGATAAGGGTTGGAGGGGTTGTTTGTATTGACATTAGAGGAAATTTTAGCCTAAAAGTGGCCTCCTAACGAAAGAAATAAAATAATAGTTAAAATATCAAAATAAGAGTTATGAATTTTAGAGGGAAAAGAAGAAAAATATTTTTTTAAATTGTATTTTTGACTTATCTCCTTATAGGTTTACTCAAATTTAAAATGTAGACACTCGTTGGATGCGGAATTGAATTCCACATCCAACGAGTACCCATTATGCATAATTTTGAGAAGACCACACTGATAAAAAATGAAGATGCATTAAAAAGGTGTGTTTAGCACAATTTTTTTTATGTATCTTTATTTTTTATCAGTGTGGTCTTCTCAAAAGTATGCATAATGGGTACTCGTTGGATGTGGAATTCAATTCCACAACTAATGAGTGTCTACACATGAAATTTGAGTAAATGCATAAGGAGATAAGCCAAAAATATAGTTAAAAAATAGTTTTCCTTCTTTTCCCTCCAAAATATTTACATGTACCTCTTGTTAAATTTAAAGGATTTTGATTGGTTTACGTATTATGACAAGGAAATTAAGTGAAAATTTCATGGGCACTTTTAGGATGAAATTTCCTCTAATGTGAAGTGTATAATAAATCCTAGTTAATGTCATAAGTTCTCCACTTTCTCAAGTCATTATAGCATTGATCGGAGGCCTCAAATGCTAGATAGACATGGTGGTGTAACCTCATAATTCACTAGAAAGGTGGGGCCCTCAATTCCCTCCAAGCACAAGAAATTGAGAGGAATTGAGGTGGGTTCATGTCAGAGCCACAACAAAAATACAATAAGAACTTGCCATCTTATGGTTTAAAATTTGTGCTTGTGATTCTACTATGTAGAGGATATAAAAAAATAAAGTATTTATTCAAAAAAATGGGAATTTGTTGATATTTCCATTTGAATTTGTATGGTTGTTGGTCCAAAGAAATACTATATCCATTGAAATCCACTAAGAAATGTTAATAAGCATGGGATATGGGGTCATTATATTGCCCCCATTTTTATGATTTTCATAAATTCAATTGGAATTTTCAATGCCATGTAAAACAATGGTTTTAACAATTGAAAATTGAGATTGGAACTAATTTTGAGGCTATGTATCTATGTGAATATTCAAAATTATGAGTTAGCAACACAAACTAAAATTTCAACAATTTTTTCTTCCTCCAAATTCTAGTGAATGAGGAGTGCTATAAGTGACATATTGTTAATAGACCTCTACAAGTGTGCTTGGCCTATCACCAATGAGATGTGCATAGCCCAAGTTCAATTGATATGTTAGATCACCTTTGAAAATCAAGATAGATCGGCTAGGAAAATGTCAACTTGGTTGAATAATGTCTTAACTTGAATACTACATGCAAGAATAATGGAATACCTTTACCATTCAACATGAGAGTTCAAAGTATGATCCCGCAAGAGAATAGTTATCTTGTTGATGTATTTCATCTTGGGGATTTATTTTGCACCATATTCACATTATGAGTATCATTATTCATGCCTACATGAGACATATTCGATGCATTTGTTGTAGTAAAATCCCAATTAGTATGAAATAATATTGTTGCAATAGATATAATTTCTTGATGCTCAATTGAGCCTAGAGCATGTTTAGTTTTTATGTATGCCCATTGATGGATTAAGCAAATTTATTTCCACAAACGAAGGTATGCAAAATCCAAGTGACACAATCAACTTAATATGTGCTTGACCAACAAAGAATGTTACTGAGAGAATACTTATCGACTTCATTTTGATTGAATAAATTCTATTGGAATTTTCAATGCCATGTAAAACAATGGTTTTAACAATCGCAAATTGAGATTGGAGCTAATTTTGAGGCTATGTATCTATGTGAATACTCAAAATTATGAGTTAGCAATGCAAACTAAAATTTCAACAATTTTTTCATCCACCAAATTCCAGTGAATGAGGAGTGATATAAGTGACAGATTGTTAATCGAACTCTACAAGTGTACTTGGCCTATCATCAATGAGATTTGCATAGCCCAAGTTCAATTGATATGTTAGATCACCTTTGAAAATCAAGATAGACCATCTAGGAAAATGTCAACTTGGTTGAATGATGTCTTAACTTGAATACTACATGCAAGAATAATGGAATACCTTTACCATTCAACATGAGAGTGAAAAGTATAATCCGCAAGAGAATGGTTATATTTTTGATGCATTTGATCTTGAGGATTTATTTTTCACCATATTTGCATTATGAGTATCATGATTCATGCCTACATGAGACATATTCGATGCATTTGTTGTAGTATTAAAATCCCAATTAGTATGAAAGAATATTGTTGCAATAGATACAATTTCTTGATGCTCAATTGAGCCTATAGCGTGTTTATTTTTTGTGTATGCCCATTAATTGATTGAGAAAATTTATTTCCACAAATGAAGGTATGCAAAATCCAAGTGACACAATCAACTTAATATGTGGTTGACCAACAAAGAATGTTACTGAGAGCATACTTATCGACTGCATTTTGATTGAAACCAATGTTCCACGATGCACTGCTATCCACTAATACCATTCACATTATGAGTATGATGCATAGGGAGGAGCATTCAACATGTTTGAAACCATGATTTGTTTCATACTTGTCGTGAAATTGAACAAGATGCTATTCCATCGAGTAGCTATATTGAGTATATATTAACATTATCTCTCTTTTAGTTTACTCTTCTCCAACTTAGGGAAAGCTTCTCTAAGCATAAGATTATCAAGACTAGGTTCAAGGTGAAAGATGAAGAAATCCATGATAAACAAAATGGTTATAGCATTGGTTTGTGGTAGCGAAAATGGAAAATGGGGCATGGAAAAGAAACGAAAAAGAAATGAAGGGAACAAGGAAATGGGATGATGTAAGACTCAAACCCACCAATTTAACGGCTAAAAGTATCATGGAACATTGAATGAATTAAAGAAATAATGTCTTAGAATAAACTACTTCGAGGTGTCTTATATGGGTGAAAGAGTTATTTTACACCATTCAACCTCTTGGATGAAAGAAATTTTTTGATGCATTTATCACTTGGATGTGTACTTGAGGTAAAAAGAAATAGATTGATGAAATTTACTCCAAAATGTGTGCTTAAAATACAGTGTAGACTCAAGTCTTAGAGGGCTTAATGTGCCACTAATCAACACAAATGTGAATGTTTTGTTTTGTGGTTGAAATGCACTTCCAAATTTGCAACTTAGTTTGATAGAGAAATGGAAAACAAATGTAGAAATAAAACAACAAATAAACAAGAGGGAGATCTTCTCTGCACTACTTATTCCAACATGAATATTGAATTTATCTATTAAATCTTCACATAAGTATGATAACCAAGTGATTTTGTAACATATAAAACACTAATTGAAAACCATAACATAAGCATAGAAAAAAGTAAATCAATACCCCATGCTTCATCAATTTTGAAGGATTTAATACACAAGAAGCTCAAGATCATCTCCAATCTCTTCCATTTCCTTCATTTCTTCACTTCTTCATAATCCTCCAATTTCCACCCCCACCCCCATGAAATGTAGAGAAGCTTATTTTTATATAAAGGGAAATCCATCGTTGTTACAATAAAAATACAATATTTGGTAAAAAAATTCCTTGACAAATCAAACAATAGAAAAAATAAAATACCCCTAAAGTTGGAGAAAGGCAGTCGAATGAACATAATGTGAAAATTTCGCTACTTGGAATCCTACTGCAGCAACTAATGAGAATTCTTCTATTTGTTAATTTATGAAAAAAATATTTATTGTGTTCTACAGTAAATTTTGAAACCCATACACTATACCCTTCAAAAAATTAAACTGTAGAAAATAAATAAGTGTGGAAACAAGATCTAAGCAATAATAAACAATAGACACACGACACTGTTATTTTTGGACTAAGTCCCCGAAAAAACCCAATGCGAGAAATTCGGTGCAACAACTAAGGGTTTGATATATTATTAAGTAATTCTAAATACAATTTGGGATGCCTTACTGTCCATCCACACAAAAAAATTTCCTGACAAAGAGCTAGTGATGGTTACCTCACACTGACACTGGAAAATCTTGACCGACCAAACACTGAGTTGATGAGCCCTACGCTAGCTCTACATCGATTTGCATTACTTTGTGTGGGGATTGCATCACCTATGCTTGTTGACTCTTTTTTTGCACGAATACTGATATATGGCCCTTTCGTTCTCACACCCCGACACTCCTGCATTAGATCTGACTGATCCTCAGCTGAATCTCAGATCTCCTAAAGGCTGAAAAGTTATGTCTGCGTAGCACTGTGCTACCTCTATGTAGCTTCCTCACTACCTCTCTGTAACTTCCCTCTGTCTTCTCTGCAATTTATTCCCAGCTCAGGAAAATCTCCAATCTCCAATTATCTTTGCCCCTCTCTGCAAGAATATACTCAATCGATCTACTCCCTTAGCACTGCTCACTAAATAATTTAGATCTCTATACTTTTTCGGTCTCTCGGTGTATCTTCCAAATGCCCCATAAAGTTATTATAATCTTCTCATTGAGACTTCAATGACCAAGATTAAATATCTAATCAACGACTAAGATTAAATTGACTTGATCTTCGTCTTTTTCTCGAACATTCACGCCATATTTAATTAATATCCTTTAATTATTTTAATTTCCTAAGTTTAGACTTAGTGTCCCATTAAAAATAATTAATTAGTTTCATAAGACACAATCCAGGTGGAATTTCCAAAAATTATTTTTGGGTTTTTTGGAATACATGTGCCGAAACCTCCCTGCAAAATTTGAGACTTAGAGAACATCCAATGCTTCCAGAAATCAACACTTCCTCTTAGCAAGGAATGTGCTATAGCAATACATCCAGCTGAAAAACTGCTCTGATTCTGCAACATCTCCCTCCGCGCTACTGATGTCTGATACTGCTGCCCACCAACGTTGTGCTGCTGACCCTATGTATTGTTGCCAACTTCCACTGCACTACAACTGTGTTGCTCACTGCAACATAAAAAAATCTAAAATCTGAACTAAGTGTTCAATAGGATGCATCTTGTACTAAAGATATGACTACTGATAGTCTCTGCCTTGTCCCTTTGAAGTTTTTGTGTTGCTGCTGACTCTACATTGTACCTCCCTACACTATTTCCAACTATGCTATGCGTTTCTCAGTCTCTGACGCTCTTTAGCCACTGCGTTTTCACTTCTACACTCCTTTGCACCAATTGAAAACATGTCCATCCTGCTACTTCTGATTTTCCCTCCTGTAACAAGGTGATGATCCAAAATGTGGATTCCTCAAGAATCATTCCCAACTGTAGTTCTGTTGAAATACAACTCTATATCACCCAAATTCTCCCCTCTAGATATGTGGGCAATCATCGTGAATTCCTCCTCCTTGATCTTCACAGCTGTAGTCTACGAATCATGATTCTCATCTTTGTCCTTCTTCTTGAGAGGAAATTGTGTAGTGTAATGTTCCATCTCGCCACATCAGAAGAATTTAATCTTTGATACGTCCTTCTTTCGTCTCCGTTGCTCGTGCTGCCCATTTGATGCAAGGGCTACATTCTCCTCCTCCTCCTTGGGCTCCGTCCCACTGTTGATGTTGCCATCAAGTTTGCACTTCAGTAAGTCTCTCCTAATCTCTTCCTTCTGAAGAGTTGCCCACATTCTCTCCCAGTCCAGAAGTTTCTTTCTGCCCAGGCTACTCTGGAAAAAGACTTGATATTCTTCGGACATAGAATTCAAGGCCAATCTAACCATCTTTGTGGCCTGAGGATTTTCTCCTACATTTTCTAGTTGATCTCAGACCTCCTCAATTTTTGCAAGGAATAGATCAATGCATTCTCCCTTCTGCATCCTGGTAGTCCACTTATTTTCCTCCAAAAACATATTCCACTACTTGGAAGATCCTTGATATAGTGTGGCCAATGCATCCCACATTTCCTTTGCAGTCGCTTTGCTGGAAATATGTGAGATAATATGATCCTTCACCTCGTTGAGGATCAGTTGTTTGGCTTTTGCCATGTTCTTCTTGAAGGCTCTCAATGGTGCAACATCTACAGGTTTATCCAATGTACTGTCGATGAAGGCCTTGAGCTCATGCTCATCCAAAAGGAAGGATATGCTTTCCTTCCAGATTACATAGTTGGAGGCACCCTCCAACCGATCCTCGTCATGCAACCCACTGACTGCCATCTCACCCAATCATTGTCGAACTGCTGCCTCTAACCCTCTAGGAATTTGGCTCTATGCACTCCTTACTAGAGTAAGCCAAATAATTCACGAACTCGTTGCTTTTGCATGGAAAATTAGAATTTCTTGGGCGGGAAACTCTCTAAGTTCATAATTCCCCAAAATGTATTATGCTACTCTCTTCTGACACTTTCTGCATTGGCAACTGTTGCTACAAGAAAAAAGTGTCCCACCAGCTGCTAGTTTGTGTTGAATATGTTGTGTTTCTCCCTTTGCCTCTAACAAACTACAAACTAGAAAATCCTAACTCTCTGTCGACTCACTTAGAGAGAGATTTTATTACAAATCCAACTCTCTTGGCTTGGATTATGAAATCACTGGGTAAATCGATCTGTTGCTTATGCAGCTCTTTGATCTCTTGCTTCTTCTTCAATGTTGGATCCTTTTGGTCTTCTCTCTTTACCCCCTACACTACTAAACAATATTTGATACCATTTTAAAATTCTGCTACCCGGAATCCTACTACAACAACCAATGAGAATTCTTCTATTTGTTAATTTCTGCACAAATTATTTACTATATTCTACGGTAAATATTGAAACCCATACACTACAAAATTCACAAAATTAAACTAGAGAAAATAAATAAGTGCAGAAACAAGATCTGAGTAAAAATAAACAATAGACACACGACATCCTTATTTTTGGACTAAGTCCCCGGAAAAACCCAATGCAAGAAAATCGATACAGCAGTTTAGGGTTTGATATATTATGCAGTAATTATGAATATAATCTTGGATGACTTACTGGACATCCACACAAATAATCTGGCTAAAAAAGAGCTAGTGAGGATTACCTCACACTGACACTGGAAAATCATGACTGACCAAACACTGAGCTGATGAGCGCTATGCTTCCTCTATGTCACTCTCTGTGGGGACTATGTCACCAATGTTTGTTGGATCTTCTGATCATTGCATATTGATCTTTGGCCCTTTTGGTCTCACACATCGACACTCTGACACTAGATCTGACTCATCCTCAGTTGAATCTTGAATCTCCTCAAGGTTGCAGTGTTGCCTCTTTGTGGCACTGCAGTGCCTCTACGTAGCTGCTACGTTTCCTCTCTACGCACTGCCCTCTATCTTCTCTTAAATGTATTCCCAGCTTAGGAAAATATCCAACCGACAATTATCCTTGCACCTCTCCGTAAGAATCTTCTCAATTGATTTTCTCCCTTAGCACTGTTCACTAAATAATTTCAAAATCTAGACTTTGTCGGTCTCTCGGTGTATCTTCCAAATGCCCCATCAAGTCCTTATAATATTATCGTTGAGACTTCAATGACCGATATTAAATCTCTAATCAACAACTAAGATTAACTTGACTTGATTTCTGTCTTTTTCTATAACATTCACACCCTATTTTAATTAATATCCTTTAATTATTTTAATATCATAAGTTTAGACTTAGGGTCTCATTAAAAATAATTAATTATTTTCATAAATCACAATCCGGGTGGAATTTCCAAAAATGCTTTCTGGGTTCTTTGGAATTCATGTGCCTAAGCCTCTTTGCAAAATTTGAGACTTAGAACAGATCTGATGCTACCAGAAATCAACACATAATATTTTTTTTTTTATGAGAAACATATTTCACGATCATCATAATGGCATCTTAATTTTTTTCATTTGTAAAGAAGAAAAGGATTAGTTATCATGTGCATGGTTGAAGTATAATCAATGGTGATTTGTTAACAAGTATCTAATAAAAATGTTGTAATCAAATAGAAATAAATAAAAAATACACTTTTAACAGTACTAATAAGTACTAGTAAATACAAAACAATGGATTAGAGAATCATTTAGAGTTTTGTGCCCTCCCTTACTATAATAGGAAATGGTATGGATGAGCTAATGTTCAAGGTTGGATGTTGTAATTGTGAAGTTGATATTCTTTCGTAGTGAGATGTAGGAATAATGTTTCATTTTTCATAGTGTTCGAAGGATAATGATGGTGTGATTCACATTCCTTTTATAGTAGCGATGTGTGACATTTCCATGAAGGTCAAGCCTTGTTTTTTAATGTTACCAATGCCAATGTTAGTCCTTGTTAAGATAATTTCATGGGAATTATATGATAATAAATTCTCAAGCCATTTTAAGGGGAATTTGTTTCTTGTTTCCTCACTGTATAAGTTGAATTGGTATATGATTTGGTTGGGCTTGGTCCAATCTAGAGACAATGTGATTATCAAATGTCACAACAATATATATTGGCAAATTTAGAGGGTTGATTCTTGGTGTGTATTCAACTTGCATGACTACTCCAACATCACCATTGATCAATCTTGCTTGGACCCATAAATTATAGGATTTCATAACTCATCAGCCTACACATAACAATATATGTTTTTTCAATTGGTGGTCATCATGTTTTTGTGCTTCTAAACCACTTATGAATTATGTGACACTTCATACAACTGGCATATTTAAGGATTGGAGAATGTACTTATTGGTTGCTGATAAAAATGTTTATTGCAAAGAGGTGGATTGAAGCATCAAATATTTTATTTTCTTTAGTGGACACGAATATGCTAGTCCTAGAATAAATGAGGTTCCAATGAACCACCATTAGTGAAACATTGTGAATTATTGTCAATAGTTGGTCAAATTAAGCCTAGGTCCTAGCAATGCCCTATTGTTCAAATATTATTTTCAAATTAATTATAATGGTTAATGTTTTCCTTAAATACCTTACCAAAGTTGTTTCTACATAAATAGGTTTGTCTATTGTTGATGATAATTGGCCCAAGTCTACTAAAAGAATTGTTAAGAAATGTTGAAATGTGTAGTGGTTTCTCTCTAGAAATCCCTCCTACAAATGACTCGATTTGCAACCAAAGGTTTAGGTCTTATGGAGCTCATCTCAAAAATTCAAATGTATTTAATATGTTTTAGCTCTTCTTTGAACTTTTTTTTTTTTAATAAGACTAATTCTATTAAGTGATCATATAGTACAAGGTGAGATTACAATCTAGAGAGGCAAGAAACGGGCAAACCGGAAATGATGAACTATCAACCTTGGTCCTGAAGAGAGTAAGTGAAACAATCAAAAGAGCTATGAAGCGTGTCTTGAAAGCAAGAGGAAAGTAGTTGTGTTCTACCCTGAATGGGGCGAAGCCTCCATGCGAAATTTTTTCCCTTTATTTTTGTTGACTTTGACCCATTCAACTTGGTGTGGATGGGTAGGAATCACTTGTAAATTGTTGTTGACTATGGGAGGAGTCTCCTTATCTGTGTCAGAAGAGGACTCATGAGTTCATTTTTGAGAGATCGTTGTAGCTGGAGGACCCTCTGGGACGACGGAGGGTGAATCATTTGTCTTCTTTGCCTGCTCCATTTCTGCATCAATCTCCTCCTCATCTGAACTCAAGGATTCAGAGTCATCCATGGGGGGCAGATAACTTGGAATCCATCTTTTGGATTTAGTTTTGAGATTGTTTTCCTCTTTTTTAGCAAGGAATGTGGGGCAAGATTTCTAAAGGTGCCCTGTTTGGTGACAATGGCGGCAGTGAAAGGCAGTGTTCTCATAATCCGACCTATGTCCATAAGAAGCCGCAGATCTTGAGATTAATTTGGTTAGGTAGACCTTTACTGATGTCTATTTCCACACGTATTCTGCCACATGTGAATAGACCTTGGTACTCCCGTAGGTGATCTGTTGTGAGATAGCTGCCCAAGGTGTTTCCTATTCCTTGGAAGACTGGGAGGTGCCATAAATGGGCTGGTAAATTGGGAAGCCTAACCCAGACATGAATCTTGGTGAATACTGTTGTATCAGGGTATAAATCTAGGAACCAAAGGGTGAGGAATAGCCCAACTCTTCCCCAAAACCATGGACCTTTTGTTAAGGCCCTTTGACAATCCTTGTTGTGATCAAATAGTACTATGAATAAACCCTTGGAGCAGAAGTTGACCGTGCAGTTGTGGGTCCAGTTGGCGTATATCCACTCGAAGAGATCCTTTGTGCAAGGCCAAAGACCATTGAATATGCAAATGATGGATTTTTCTGCAAAATTTTGAAGCTGATCTGCGAGATCTAGGTGGGAAATATCAATGGAGGGAACATCCTCTTATTTATCAACCAGAAAAGGCTTGGGGGATGCTGGGGTTTGAGCAGCTTTCTCGTGTTGTGCATGGACAACATCCTTGTAGAAGAAAGTAGGGGCAAATGATTAATTTCTTGCAGCTCCCCCTCTCAATCGAAGGGATAAGACTAGAGTATCATCTATTTCAATGTTATAAAATGAAAGGGGAAAAGAGGCATCAAGTTGTTTACCTCCATATAGAAGTATTTGAAGAGTTGAGGGGATCCCCAGCCTATGCTCAAGGGCATGCAAGATATTCTGGACTCTATTTGTTGAGCGGACCCAAAGCAGCATGGATCTACTTGTGAGAAGCGAGATCTGGATTTGAAAGGCAGGAGAGAGTAGATCTATGTAACACTAGCTGCCAAGATGCATTGTGTAAGCCCGGTTGATGAATCTTGCCTACACTTTGGTATCCATGGCCCGTTCTGATTTCCTGGTGGGGAGGCGCCAATCTTCTTTTTGGAGATTCGTAGGGTCAGAGGTCTTCTTTTCCCAGATTTAATGGTAGTCGGGGTACTACTGGAGAGAAGGAGCAACATCCAGATCAAATTCGGTGATCTCACCTTTCGCTGGGATGTCAAATCCGGAGTGAAATCCTTGATCCTGCGAATGGCGATCTGCATGATTATTTGTAGCGACTTTTTGTAGCAAGGGCATGGTCGCAATACACCAATCGCCAAGATCGTCGAGGCTTGGCGGCGGCCTGACGGCATTAGCGGAAAGGGAAGCTACAAACGCGAAGCTAGGGTTCTGCTGACGAGAAAGTTTGTCCGGCCAACAGCAGGGGATCTCCCTGGTAAAAATTCCCAACTAGACTCTAAATCGTTTGGAGTAGGGATCCCGTCCGGGGTGTGGGTCCGGCTACCGCTTACGTTTCCTTTCCTTGGGTCTCAAAAGAACTCAATGAACCTGCAGACACACACTTATTCAAACGACACAAGATACATGATTGATGAGTTTAAACACGTATATAACACTATGCGTAGCGAGGCGAATAATAAGACATGAAGCCAAATGAGATACTGTCAACAGCATATTGTAAGGGTCATGCTTGTACATTGTTCTAGCCACAGAAGAAACAATTCTTTATGGCAGGAACAACCTTCACTTCCTCAAATGTTTACGATGAAAATACAAATGTCAGTAAACAAAGTTATTAACATTCATTGGGGAAGCATAGATGAACTTAACATCATTAACACAAATACAGATAACTATCATGCATGAATGATGCCATCAAAAGAGCAGCTTCATTAATCAAAAGATGTTTGAAACTGTACAAGAAATACTCATAGTGTTCGCACCGCAAAAAAAATCAGATCCAAAAGGAGTTTGACAAGTATCTGTATTCATATGCAAAAGAGTGTTATCCTTCTATACAATGCTCTCTAACTCTTTGAGTCCCAAAAAAAAGATCCCTTTACATTCTTCCCGAAGGGAGTTTTATAGACCAAAATTTTCCCTTTGGGCTTCCTGACTTTTCGCCTCCCCAACTGTTGAGTTGCCCTGCGACCTAAATGAGAGCTGCAACCTATGACCCAGCTGCAAAGTGTGACCTGTGACCTATTGCCAAATGCGACTTGTGACCTACTGCTATCTGATCATGAGGAGGTGCGCGCGATCGTGAAGTCAGGAGCATCAACTTGTTGTTCTCTGAGGAAATTCTTCCATGCATGATAATCCGTCACTATAGGGGAAATCAAGGGAACTTCTTCTCTCAACCGATGGAGACACTCCAAAGCATTAGGAATTAAAGTTTCTCTTTTCTGTGTGACCAGGTTGGATAGGGACGCCAGTTTGGTGTAGATCCAGACTGGTGTGACAATGAACTTCCTTAAGTTTTCCTGTGATGCTACAAGATCGAAAGTGGTAGCAGCTTGTTTGATGGGTTGCAAAAATGTCTGGATCTACTGATCCACCTGTTCCCATGTCTTCTCCTCGCCCAATGCACCTAGCGATGGAATGTGATGTAGAATGTGCATTGAATCGATGTCGTTGATCAGATGCTCGTATGTGGCCATTACCTTGTCTAAGTCCTTAGACAGCTTATCTTTAGACTGCATTTTAATCCGGATTTGGACCTTGGCATCTTGTGTGTGGATCCAGTCTTTCTTTGGCAGGTTTTCGGGAGCCTGGGGGTACCGGCCTGTCCATTCTATCATTCTATCCAAAGTGGCTGAGGCCTCCTTCAGCTGCTCGCTCCTCTGTTTAGTTTCTGCTTGGGCTCTTAACAAGGGGGCAACTGTTTGTTTTATAGTGAACATTTCCCCATAAACCTGTCTCATGGTGGCCTCTAATACATCTAGATCTTTTCGGACGGTGAGCGGCACTTCGTTGATAGGGTTAGTTTTGTCTTGGAGCTGTTGAATCTCTTCCCTCAATGCTACCCTATCCTGATCTGCCCTTGCCTCCCTCTGCTCTTCTTCTTGTAACTTATTTTTTAGAGAGAGGATCTCTCTGCTCATTCTGTTCACATTCTCCTCCATGGCCGCGACAATAGCTGTGTCGGCCGATGCTATCATTACTGGGTTAGTCCTAGTTTCTAGGACTATATCTTTCTCCATTGTGATTGTAGATGAGGCAGAAGGGTTTCGTGCCAGGCATCTCCTTTTCTCCTGTCGGATATTGAAGGAGAATTGATCATATGTGAGCCTGGTAAGATTGAATGCTTCCTCTTCTTACCCTTCGTAGGAACTCACATCAGAGAGTGTAGCGCGTGTACTGACTACAGGTACCTCGAGGGGTGGCAGCTCTGTTTGTGATCCTACTCCTTGGGGAGATGCCTCTATGTTCTCTAGTATTATATCCTCCTCCTCTTTTCTTCTCTTTTCTTCTTCCTCTTTCCATAGACGCTCTACTTCTGATTTTTCATGTTCTATTTTCCGCCTGCACTCTGCTTCTGCTGCTGCTTCCTGTTCCGCTTTCCTTTTACGTTCGGCTACTGCCGTTGCTGCCTGTCCTGCTTTTCTTTTGCGTTCAGCCTCCGCTGCCACTTCTTGTTCTGATTTCTTCTGGCGTTCAGCCTCCACTTGATCTAACTCTCTCTTGAGTTGTCGTTCTGCCTCAGCCTCTGCCTCCTGTTCCTCCTTTTTTCTCCTGACCTCTTCTGCCTGCTTCTTCTTCTGCTCTGACCTCAGGCTCCTTTTTCTCTTTTCTTAATCTTCTTTCATCTTCTTCTCCATTTCTTGCTGGGCTTTGGCTTCTAGTTCTTTCTGCTGGGTAGCAGTGTTGTGCCATGTACTAGTTCGAGGCTTCTTAGCCTGAGAAGAAGAAGCGCCTCCTAATTCACGGCTGTTGTCCTCCAATGTTTGGTCATTTGGGTCTTCTTGATCAGACCACGCCCCTGGAGCGAGTTTCCTATCTACATTATACCAATTTCTTTTTTCATCTTCGCCCGGGCATTCCGTGTGCTGGTAGTTCCACTTGAACTTAGCCCGCTTACAGTGATCATGGACTATCCTCTCTGGGTCATATGTCTGGTGGTCCAATGACCCAAGGCGATAAATTTTCATCTCTTCTGCTTCTGCCTCTACCTCTCTGAAATCTTTGACCATGTATGTACCGATAGTGAGGGGTAGCGTAGGCCGTGGCTTCTTCCTTCCCTTAGTTAGGACCTTAGAGAAACCGGAAGTCATCTGGAAACAGAATTCTTGAATGAGCATTTTATCTGTAACATATCGAGGCATAGCATGGGGAGCCTTGTATGAACCAAAGACTCGAATGAATGTGTACTCGGAAAGTGGGAACCAATGCGCCACCTTGCCTAACGTCTCCTTGGCTCGCCAAGACATGCAAGGAGCGTCCTGGATGAACAAATTTCTGTAGAGAGATGGGATGAAAACTTGAGAGATCAGCTCTATGTCCTGCTTGTATCTGGAATCCAAAAATACCTTTGTCTCTAGGTGGATTGGGAATGCCTGCTTTGGATCCCAGTTGTGCACCCATCCCTCAAAGTGGCACCTCGAACAAA
The DNA here is from genome assembly GCA_034641835.2 of Pinus albicaulis. Classification (NCBI taxonomy): domain Eukaryota; kingdom Viridiplantae; phylum Streptophyta; class Pinopsida; order Pinales; family Pinaceae; genus Pinus; species Pinus albicaulis. The sequence goes on along the minus strand of JAXQQM020067999.1, from coordinate 39,817 downwards.
CAACATCCAATAAGTAAGAGGTTATGTAGAATTTAGAAGGATATCCATCATCCGGTACCAATGCCGAGGATATGTTTTTTGAAGAAAGGCCACCAGTATGTTGGCCCAATTGAAGCGGGTGCCATGCACCGTGACATACTCCATTAGGGTTGCCCATGTACCGCTGAAAGTGATGGCATCAGGATGACCGTATAATCTGCAAAGCATAGTGGCTACCAGTTTATACACCTTCCTAATACCTGCCACTGGATATTCTTGATCCTTCTTGGCCTTGAATTTTTCGGGCTCCTCCCACCACCTTTTTAGAGAGTCTACTATGGGGACTGCGTGGGCGATGGCCCAATCTTCTGTGAAGTCTTCCTCTCATTCGGGCAATGCGTAGTAAACGTGAGCATCCGAGCCTTTGAGAGTCGCAAAAGCTTTGCCTTCACAGTCCCTGATTAATCACGTTTTTGGGTCGGTGTTTTGTATATTAATCCATTCAATGACCTCCGCACATGGGAATATAGCGGGATGGGCACCTGCATGATGTAGCCTTGACCTTTTAACTTGTATGTATGCTTTTTGATCAGGGAGGTCCTCTGGGAATTCCAGTTTAGCGAATTCCTGGTACACTTGATACCAACGCATGTTTTCCCCTTTGGAAAATGTGCACAAAGTGTCCCTATAGATCGGGGGCGGGGACATCGGTATATCCATCTCTATGTCTTCTGCTTCCAGGCTCTTGTTATTTTTGCAGGCCACTGGAGGTCCCATGTTTCTTGAATTTGAAGAAACATGGACACACTCTAAGTCGGCTTCGAATTCACCTGCCATGTTCATGAAATAGTCCTAGGATAACAAAGATGCCATGATAATACAAGCCTAGGCACAGTTATTAGTTTTTACAACTGGGGACATAGGAAGACTGAATTAGCGACCTGTGACTGGGTCATAGGGTTGCAAAGGTCGCGATGATGAAACTCTCAAAGGGTTTGCGACTTTGCGACCTGGCGACCTTGCGACTAGGTCGCGAGGTCGTTGGGTCGCAAATTTTAGGAAGACCGATGGAAGTGCGACCTTGCAACCAGGTCGCGGGGTCGTTGGGTCACAAATGCTAGGAAAACCGATGGGAGTGTGACTCTGCGACCTGCGACTAGGTCACAGGGTTGCTAGGTCGCGAAGTCACGTGAGAATAGAATGAAGGGCGATTCGCAACTTGGCGACTCAGCAGCTGGGGTCGTAGGGTCGCACGGGTCGCAAGTCACGCTAGGGCTTGCCAGGGTTTTGGTGCGCACCGCGTAAAGTCTATTTCCCTTTGACTTCAAAATTGCAAGGCTAAGTGGGCCAAGACAGAGCAAGGGGATAGCTTTTGGAGCAGAACACAAGCCATAAGGGTCTGGATGGGAAACAGGGACAAAGTTATACAAGCAGGGTAAATGTCAGAGCAAAAGGGGAAGCCCTAAGTCTCAAATGAAAACAAGGGCCAAGAAAGAGGGCAATTTAAAGGCTAAGGTAGGGAAAATTAGGCAAGAAAATCATAAAAGGAAACAGCAGGAGGAAAATGGCAACTTACCCGGCAAAATCGCGCTCAAGTCGACCTGTCAAAAGCGTTTTCTTTCTATCCGCTGAACGTGCATAATGAGACCTAGCGACCCTTCTATTTATAAAAAGGTCGTGCGTGCGGGCCATTAATGAGGTCGCGGGGTCGCATTGTGTAGTGGTCTGAGGGAGGTGCGACCTCGCGACCTTGCAACCTTGCGACCTCAGGGTCGCGGGGTCGCAAGGTCGCGATTTTCCAAAAATTCAGAAATCTGCGACCTAGCGACTTAACTTTCCTAGACTCCAACTTAGCTTTCTTTTATGCTCAAGGGGCTCCAAAAAATTTTAAAGTGTGGATTTTTTGGAGGGTGTTGTAGAGGCTACAACAGGTTCTCATCATGTTTTGATTTGTAAATGAATGAGAAATGAATATATGACCTAATAGATGATAATGTAGCTAATGATTTAAGGCATCAGTGCTTATTATTAATTCTCAGATAAGTATGAGACCCCTATGCTCAGATCTGTTATTTAAAACTGTAGAATGCATATTTATGATATGTTTGACGAAATGTCTATCATGGCTAGTAGGGTTCTAGTCAATTATCTGTTCAATAATTGCATTGGTATCAATATATCTATGTTTCATTTAATTTCTTTAAATTCCATGAAGGTTTGGGCAGTGACTGCGTCCTAGCCCTGAAATTTAGCCTTAAATCTCGTAGTCGCTAACATAACACTGAAAGAAAAAGACTGTAGTCGCTCTCATGCAGGCTCATGGGAGCGACTGGGGCTCTTAGTAGCTTGTAGGGCTTTGCAAGGGAGAAATTGGGGCTATAGGTCCTTGAATGGTTGAGTTCCCTCAGGGGTTCATCACTTGGAAAGGTGGGGTAGGTCCTGGAGGTTATGTTGGTTGTGCAGATGATCAGTTTGGTTGTGTTTTTTCGGTTCCACTTCCTTAAGGTGACCTAGGAGGTTGAATACGATCATAGTAGCTTCTCATCAAATGTTTACCCTAGCGAACCAGTCAACTTGGGTAAATCTGGGATGAGGGTGTTACAGAGTTGTATCAGAGTGGATTTCGTTCTCTTTGGGTGGTGCCAGGTTTTTGTTCTCTTTGTGTGATATCTGATACCATTGAATGGTATAAGAGCATGGTTCAACACTTGTATTGGATGGGAAAAATGTGTTTTTCATGCATACATGTCAGTTTCATATGTGTTCTTTCTGCTTGTAGTTTATGTGCTTGTTATGTATTCATGGTGGTAGTCATTGTTACAATTGTGTTGACATGTGGAAGTTGATGATGTTGTGGTTGGGATGTGTTGGTCATGAGTGCATGTCAGTTATGCATTTGTTATGTATTTCAAGGTCTATGTGTTGTTATGCATGAATTTTCATGGTGAAGGTTGTTGTGCATGAGGTCATTGTATGCAATTAGGTCATCATGATGTTATTAGTTTGTTATGATGCTTATGTGTTGGATGAGATATAGCAGGAGATGCAGATCATCAGAGCGAGGTTGCAGCACTATACCTCGAGGTAAGAGCATATCGTCATACAAGTTTATATGTTGGGCATGCAGGTATGTAAGTTAAGGGTTGTTATATGCATTATGGTTATGTGTATGCCTTTCATTCTATTGATGTTATGGTTACATACATGATATATGTTATTTAATCATTGTGATCATATGTACATGTGTTGGTTATCCATGTGTTAGCCACCTATAAATTTTTGACATAGCAAACAGGTGGTTAAATATGTTTCTGAGCCTTCAAGAGAAACATTTCCCTTGAAAATATTTCATTCTTGAAGCCTCTATGTGTTTTCTATTCCTTCAAGAATCTTCACTGTTGTTTCCATTAAAGAACCCTGCTGATTGGTGAAAGAAGCTGCTGTAAAAAAGTCCTCCATTTGCTTCTTACTAATCCCCCAAAACTTCCCATTTTTCATCCCTTTTCCTTATTAAAATTCCTTCAAAAATCCCTTCAAAAAACCTCCATCTCATCCCTTCCAACATACACCTTTGACATGGGAAATGTCAAGGAGGAGAAAAAAAACATGGCAGACACTTCAGATGACACATTATCAGCGCTGTCATTGTTGGGAAAATTAGATCCATGCTGGAAATCCCAACTGCTGGTGGAATATTCCAAGGATCTTCACACTTGCACGATTCTTCATGACTTGCTACATTATGAGAGCTATTCAATCCTTGATGGAGTCATCTATAATCATGGTAGGATCTTCTTGTCTAGAGCCTCCAAGCTCAAGGAGAAGTTACTGCAAAAGGCTTATGAAGAGTTCTATTTTAGCCATACATACTCTATGAAGCTCAACAACATCATCTTGAGGAGCTACTATTGGGAAGGCTTTGAAAAAGAACTATATCAGCATTGTCAAAGATGCATGAACCTTGTGGAGTTGGAGCAGAAAATTGACTCTAAGAAAGAGTTAAATCAGCCCTCTCTTTCTCTCTTTGAGGAAGAGAATAGATCTATGCATCGCTCCATTGATATGAGGAGGATTGTTGGTGAAGAGCATGCTCTTGTTACACGTGTCTTATATTCTAATTTCATGCATTCTTCTACCATGTTTTTGTAGGCCATGACTCCAAGGAGGAGCATTATATCTTGTAAGCCTCATGGCCAATATTGGGCCACAAACATTTCTGGATTTGGCCACTCCCTTGGAAGGAAAAGGGATATTTTGCAAGATGATGGGTGCTTCCCTAAGGCACCAAATATATCTCACACTTTCAGCTATGGTGGGATGGTATGGGCAGAAAATAAGTGGTGGGAAAACCACTTACCACATCTTGATTTGATGCAGGCAGGAGATGCTCTACGCTGGTTCCACATGTGGGACTATGACCGACCTCCATATGCATAAATTTTTGTTTGTATGTACATTGTTTTAATCCCCTATATTGATGATGTACTTGTACTTTTTATGGGGATGTATGGAGGAAGGAGGGAAGGTATGCATGTGCCCTATGGGATGGCCACTCTTCTTGTACTTTATGTCTCATATTTCAGGGAGGGAATTGGGAAAACCATGTTTGTTTCATGTGATTTATTATCTCCTTATGGAATGAGTTGTTTGCATCTCATGAGAACTTTGGTGGAACAATTCATGGATGGATGGTTTGGTGAACACTTGGCTCATGGAGGAATATTAACTCATGTTGGTGTCACCAATAGAGGAGGAGATGTGTTGTAGCACTCACCTTATCAGTTGCTTGAGTAAAAACAACATTTTGGAGGGGAGGAATGTAATATTCCTAATTAGCCCAAGCTAATTGGAATATTAAATTTTGTTTTACTTTTTTGTTTCATGAATAAATGTGTAAAGGAGGATTATAAAAACAACAAATAAATCAATTCCACATGTGAACAAAGCTAAATCTGGGGTATTCCAAATAAACACCCTTATGTGTGAAAGGGGCTGAGACATTTGACTGGGTCAACCATGACGAAATCAACAGCGCTTTCTAGAAGGAGTGATCTTCATTAAGGCACGGCGTAGTTTTAGTTGGAGGATGTTCATGTGAAAAGAGCTATTTCATTGAGATGGTTTAGGGTTTTGCAAGCTCACAAACTTATATAAGGAAGGGGAGGACAACATGAGAAGGTTGTTGATGATTATCATTTTCTGAATATTTTGTCTGTATAGACATTTCTTATTCTCTTGGCTGTTTAGCAGAGAATAGTGTTGTTTAGCACAAGGATCTCCTGTTTAGGAATCCCATCTCTTTCCTTGAGAGGCCTCTTGGAATATTCTTGCATTTCTTGTCCACTATCAGGCTTAAGGTCAAGCTTCCTCTTCCAACTACAATGTAGATCATGTTGATCGTTTGGTTGTCTTTGTAAGCTGCAGCAAGTGGAGGCTAGATCTACCCAGATCTAGGCCATTCTAGTGCCTCTTTTTAGTGGGAAAGCCTTCTATCCCCTTGACAAGAATGTATTGGATGATTGGAGCACATTTTTCAGATCTTGGCTTGAGGCCACCTATGTTCTAAAGCCTACAGCGCAGTTTATCTTCCAGTACTGCATTATTTGCAAGTGAGAAGTTGCAGGGTCTTTTGGCAGAAATTTGGAGGAGAGATCTCTAATGTTGGGAATCTGCCCTTCACTGTGGTGATCTGTGGATTTCAGATCTAATCCATCTCATATTCAGATTTGGTCTTAATACTGTTGTATTTACTTCATAACTTTTGAATCATTCTACAGATCTGCTGCATTATATCTCAGATCTACTCCATGTACTTCACTTTTTGCTAAAAACCCCAAGGGGCATTTGTAAAGGAGCCTTTCTAGTGTACAGATCTGATATAGATCTAACTTTTTGTACACAGATCTGCTCTAAATCTAAAGTGTAATCTACAACTGCTTTCAGCCAATAAAATAATGATGTCAAGCTTGTTCAGTCATAATATATGGTTGCAGCACCTCATTTTTTAGGATTTATTCATGTAAAGTCTTCTATTTTATGTTCTATAACTCATGGGCTTCAATATAACTCTAATTTTTTTATGGAAATGTCATTATTGAGCCTCCATATTGGCCTCATGCTGTAATTTTTTCTGAATTGCATTATTTCTAAGCAGTATTGTTTAGTATTGTTACACGATTCCCATTTGGGATATTACAATAGGAAACTACAGCCTGTGTACTTTCAGCCACTTCCTACATAATTCCAATCTGACGCTCAGAGAGAGAGTTATGACGATTTTCCCAAGGTCACCTCTTTGAGATGAAATTCAGGAGTCTGTAAAAACCCTAACTTCCACAGATCATATCTCCGAAAATATTGCGAACAAAGATCTAAAATTTTTACACAAAGTTCCTCATGATTTCTTTGCAAATGGGTTTTTTTTTAGCTTCTGGACCTTCATAGAAAAAAAAATTATAGCGAAAATGCCACGATGGCCTGTTTGAAGCAGCGAAACCCTAGAATCCAAAGCTCTGATACCAAATGTTATGAAACCAGCTCACAAAATATAAGAAAAGATAGGTCAAAAACTTAGAAATCAGCCTCTTCGAGCGGGCAACCTCCTTTACATTACATAAATGAATAATTCTTGGATGATACAAATGATAAAACCTCCTTTCTATATATATGAGTCCAATGGGTCACAATATAATCTTAGACGACATAACAATAACAATGTAAGGTCACAATAATAACAATAGTGGGCTTCTATGGGGCACAATAATAAAAATATGGGGACTACATGGGCACAACAATAACAATAAGGGGGCTATACTGACAATAACAATAACGGGGCTATACTGACAATAACAATAACGGGATACACTGGTATTATAGGGACCTAACACGATCTCTCACATAAGTAGCATAAAATGGACCTCTCACATCAAGTGGTAAAATATGGTCCTCTTGAATCTGTTGATTAACTTAAAATCATACTCATCATCATCATAATCATCTCAAAATTCTCAAACCAATGGCTATAAACACAACTAATTTCTGGCAAAGTGTCAACATGACCTTCTTTCATCACTGCACCATATTGGTTTTTGTGCAATGGCTAAAATGATTAATTTCTTGCAAAAATTTAGATCTTGATGTCTTGCTACATCATACAGAGACCACCAGAACGTGCAACATACATCCATCATTTCGCCAAAACAAAAACAAGCAAAGTGGCCAAAATGCATCATTATACCTCTCAATTTGACGATGGCCTAAAAATTGGTTGCTCAAATTCCAAAATGGACTGTGATATCGTGATCCTTGCAAAAAATCATGAAATTTGAGTATAAAGTTGACCCCATTCTGAAACTTGCAAATCTGGGCCTCTAGGGAGTCTAAATATCCCTTGTAGATTCTTGCGTCAAGGTTCCACACTTAAAGTTCTGCCTCTATAAAATCGCCTGCTTAGAAAAGAAAACCAGCTACACCATCAGATTCCTAGCAAAATTCTAAGGAATTTGAGTATAAAGTTGACATATTTTGGACACTATCAAAATTTGGCCCTAGGGTTCCATCAGTCATGGTTTCTCTAGTTCAAGGTTCCACATCAGGCGCGCCATGGTTCTACTCCATTGGTTAGGTTCCTCCACTCGTTTTTCAAGGACCCCTCCTCTCAGTGCACAAATGAATTAGGTTTATATGATATGTTGGTGGGGGGAATTGCCAAAAGCCATTTACTCAATTGGTTAGCGTGTTATGTTAAGTTATGGCGATTTGGGGAGGTCCTAGAGTTAATCCCCATGAGATCCTTGACTTCGATTTTGTTGCGTATATGTTTTGAATTGGGAATTTTTCTTTATTGAATTAGGGCTGCCCGACGACTGACACAGGTTCGAATCTTGCTGGCTTGGTCTATGGTGTGTCGTTTGAGTCATTGGACAAGGTCCCGAGTCAGAGCCATAGACCTCGACCGATTATACTCTATTTAATATATATGACCGTGGGGTAGTGGGGTGGTGGGCTACCACAACTTTTTTAGTTGCTATTATTTTTATTTGAATCCAAATATCAAACCGACTGCCTGATTTTTAGGGGCTACTGGAAAATTTATCTGTTCGACATTTTGACGAGTTTGAGTCATCGTTAAGTGCCAAATGTTGAAGTTTGCAACAAGAAACAGTGAAATTGGCATCTATAAACAACATGGCAGCACCTACACTAGTGTGGGACCATAGGTCATGTAATGATGGGTCCTAGCGATACATTAGTGTGCAATTCAATTTATTTAATAAATTGGAAATGTGTCTAATTTAAATTATCCCTTAATTAAATTAGACAATAAAATGTATTATTATCTCATAATCACTTGTAATAGTTAACTAAGTGTGATAAACTCAGTTAGCTCATGAATTTCGAGTTGAGGGTGGTCGGTGAGGCATGCAGATTGATTCTATGTTTTTTAGAGTTCAAGTTGCAGTTAAGTTCATGAGTTTATTACATGAGTAATTAGTTAACCTTGCTTATGTGAGTTAAACGCTTAACTTGTTAACCGTTTGAGGCTACAGTGAGAGATCAAGTGAATTAAATCATATTTAATTCACAATTAGTGATCTTCCATGCAACTGATGATTTACTATTAATAGCTCATGCAAGTTAGTTCCAGTGGAGACCCATTTGAGACAAAGGTTAAAGGGAATTTAACTATCAGTTGTATTTTTGTGCTAAACTACCCGACAGTTAAAATGCCAATAAAGCTCTCTGTATGATACTCAGTACACCGAGAAAGGATAAAATTCCTAAGGAATAGGGATTTCATTCCTCATGAATTGCGTGAGCAAGGCAAGCTGAGAATTGGCTAAGTGTTGGCCTGATTTTGTCTGGATCAGTGTGAGACGATTAGCAGAGTGTAGGAGACTCTTGTGAGAAGAGTGCATTGTAATTGTTTCATGATTACTTTGTGAATATACAATAGAAGATAGATGGGTTTTGAACAAGAAGCTTCGGAAGGAGGCCTAAGTTGCGGGTTTGATTTGCAATATTCTTTACTTGTTGTGATTGGCGATCGTGTTTATTTTCCGCAATTTATTTATACAAGGATTCGCATCTTGCTTTAGTAGAACGCATGACGGATTGAATCCATTTATATACATATTGTTTGTATAATTTCTACATGGTATCCAAGTTGTGTTATAGATTTTCTACATGGTATTAGAGCAATGTGGAATCACTATAGTGGAGGAGAAGTTTAGGCGAATGTCACTGAATAGAATTCGAATTTGCACAAGTATTCTTGGTGCGACAGGCGAATCAGGATCAAGATAGATTTCAATGGCTTGAGATTGGAGTATGCGCTCAAGGGAAGTTCCAATTATATTGCATGGAAAGACAGGATGGAGGCAGTACTGGTGGACAATGGGTCGAAAGAATTCATTGATAATGACATTCCCAAACCCGTTGCAGCAGATGCCGCAAATCATGATGCTTGGAAAAAGAAGGTTGCAAAGGCAAGGAGGATCTTATTGGAGGGAGTATGAAACCACATTGTCTCAAGTCTCCATGGAAAAGCAACACCATATTTAATGTGGAAATATTTGACAGATCTGTTTTAGAGCGGCAGTGATCTAGAAAATTGGCACTGAAGGACAAGCTCAGGAAAATCAAAATGGAGAAAGATGACATTATTCTAAAATATTTAACCAAGTTTTTCCAATGTTGAGATGAGCTTGGGAGCATCAGAATTACTGTCTTGGATGATGACTTGGTGAGCCTAGCTCTTCTAAGCCTTCACAAGAGTTGGCATAGTTATCAGGACTCTGTCATTAGGAGGGAGACGCTGCCAGATTGGGAACGACTTTGGTCGGATTTGGTGCAAGAAGAATTCAGGCGAAATACCAGGGATGGATATTCATCGAAGATAGATGATGAAGAAAATTGCACGTTGGTTGGTAAGGAAAATAAGGGTAATGGAAAGAAATCCTATTCCAAATATGAGTCTGGTGAAGAAGGCAAGGAGTGTGACATGTCTAGAGTGAAATGTTTTCATTGTCACGAACATGGACATTATGCCACTAATTGTCCACAAAAGAAGAAGAACAAGAAGGCTTAAGGATCTGCAGTTCTTGAAGCTTTGGCCTCACAATTTGAGCTTGACTTCTTGCTCATTGCATGCAAGGTGTCAAGTGTAATGGGATCGGTGTCATACTTGGATAGTGGTGCATCTTTCCACATGACGGGAGACAAAGAACTTTTCAGTAGCTTGGAGGAGAAGGACCTCCGCATGCATATCGAAATGGGTGATGAGGGGCGGTATAGTGCTACCGGGATTGGTACAAGCATCGTACCGCTTCAACTTAGTGTTCCTAAATTGATGTCATAAATTGTCAACCAGGGCTAGTAAACTATTGAAGTGAAGTGCACTATATGTGCCTAGGTATCTGCTTCCTACTTCGTTGTGTTTAGTGTTTTTCTAATGTTTTTGGTTTTGTGTTTTTATGCTAGGAGGAAAAGAACTAAGTGTTTAACAAAGAGATGTTATTGGTCACACTAAAACAGAGCAAAATCTATTCTAAACTATGTATGGCACCTAAGAACAGAGAATGCAAAACTTGACAAGAAAAATAACTCATAACATGAACTCAGTCCAATTCATTCATTAGAAGTATATTGGAACAACTTGAGAAAAGGATGAGTTTAATGCAATGAAGTTCTTCTAAGTAAACAACAACCTACAATATCACAGAGAAAACCTCATCCATGGTTAGAGATTTGTTGGAACACATTTGGAAAAGATTATCTGCAACATAGTAAGGAACCCTACTCTAAATTAACTTAAGACACTAAAATAAATCTATTATACAACTCAAAATGTCACTATTAAGCCTCATTCAAGGGTTAGAAATCTTTTGGAATATTTTTGGAAAGAGGCAGTTTGTAAAATTATGAGAAATTGTAGAACAGTCAAGACTTCAAAATGACATTACCAATTCTTGTTCCTATGATAGTAATGTATTAATAGAGATTAAGAACAAGAACAGTTTGTAAATAATGAAGGCCTTTAAGTCTACTTTAACAGAGCTAGAGTACAACTAGCTAATAAAACTTGAAATACAGTGAATAGAACTGAACTAGAATGCAATCAATTAACTTGAAATACAGTGAACAAAACTGAACTAGAGTGAAATTAACCTTCAGATTATTACAACCGAAATAAAATGCAACTAATATCTGAAATACTGCAGCTCTATCTCATTCAGTGTTAGTGATATTTTGGAACAATTCATAAGAACAAGACTGGCTGTAACATTTGATGTGAGTGAGCATAAAACATAAAGTTAAAAAAAATGCAACTAATCTCTAAAATGCTACAGCTATATCTCATTCAGTGTTAGTGATATTTTGGAACAATTCATAAGAATAATACTGGCTGTAACATCCGATTTAGGTAAGCATAAAACATAAAGTTTAGAAAACTACTTAAATTAGGAATGAAACAAGGCTAAAGTTACTTATCTAAACAGTATGCACAGAGCTTCTCGGGCAGTAGGGGCCCTCTACCACCGGATTAGCACACAGTTCTACTCAAGATTGCTTCAGATCTTGTATTAAAGTTGCTCTTCTTTCATTAAAGGAAAATGCTCCGAAAACAGAGTATTACGGTCTTAGACAATCTAACAATAAAACATCAATCTAGCTAACTGTCTCTCGGTTTCCCGAGTTATTATTATAAGAGAAATACATAAATGCCCTGGAGAAGAAATAGGGATAAGTGTCTTTTCAATCAAAATCAAATTAGAACTCTTGTGGAGGCCTCGTACTTTGCTGAAGACATCTGTAGAGTCCTTGTCCTGGTAGGAATCTGCTTCTTAGTTTTGGTTTCCTCCACGTGCATAACCACCTGTAGATTTCTACTCAGACTTCATAGAGGGCAAGAAATGATGTAGGAGTGTTGTGGAATTCAACCATATGCGTTTTTCCTTTAAGTGACACCTGTAACCTGTGTGAACATGAAGATAGCTGCGGAATAGGTGACTAGCTACAGAATGGCTGCATTCTGTAGCTAAGTCTAGTCAAAAATTACTACAACAACAAAACCACGAAAATATAGCAAGTCAGTCATTGTATGCATTCCTAAAGTGACTTTAATCAATCCTATTGATCTTTTAAGCCTATAATTGATAAGGGACAAAGGAAATGAAGTGAAATTTGGTGAAAGGAAAGGACATCTTTGGGGCTCAACAGTTACCTTCCAAATACAGTTAGGTAAACCCTTCTTATTAAAATATGTAATGCATGTACCAGGCTTGAAAAATAATTTAGTTTTGGTCAAAATGTTGGAGGATAGAGGTTATGATGTGGCTTTCTGTGAAGGAAAATATTTCCTTCGACACAAAGCCACGAGAAAAGCCAAGAATATTGGGATTTGTGTGAAGAATCTCTATAAAGTTGATGTAGATGGTTACGCAGCATTGATGGGTAAGGTGGACAAAGTGGTGAGCTGGGGTGAGGGTGAGTTATGGCACAAGAGATTGGACCATCTACACCATAGAGCTTTGAAGGTCATGCAACATATTTCTACGGGGCTTCCAAAGGGTACTCTTGTGCAGATAGACGCATGCAAGGGATGCATGGGAAGGAATTCACTTCTTTGAAAATTCCTTTGTTCCTTGCAGGCCATAAACCCCAAGTAATGATAAGACGAATGCTTTTGAAGTTGACATCTGAGACCTCATTACCCCAGTTTTTCCAGGCATCTTCCACTGAAGTACCATACCATTTAGTCCTAATGTTTAATCAGGAAAGTGTGGTTTCCCAAACTTTAATGGTAAAGCAACAATTAAGAGAAATGTGATTAATGGATTCCTCCGATGATTTACAATTGATGCACCAACCAGGATCCTATTTCATCTGTTTTTGTAGATTATCCCATGTTGGGACTTTGTTTTTCAAAATACCCCAGAAAAATAATCTCATTTTGGAGGGACTATTTAACTTCCACAACAGCTTATTCCACCAAGCCTAAAGGCCCCTGCCACCGTTCTCCATCAAGTACCTATATCCAAATTTTGGAGCATAGAATCCATTTGGGGAAAAATCCCATTGAAGAGAATCTGTCCTATCAGAGTATCTAACATTTGTATGCCTAAGTTCCTGAATATAATTCATCCAAACAATGCCCCACTAAGGTTCCAACTATAGTTCATCCCCCAATTTCCACCCTTGAGACCAAAATGACATGGTCTCGGGTTTAGCAACCTGATACAAATGATAAATCCATTTTGAATGGAGGAACTATAACATCCCATGAGGGAGAGAAAAATATTTATTACAGCCCACCCACAAATCACTACCAAGTGCAAACATTTCCCCATAACCCACATGCCAAGCCAGACCATCTTCCACCAATCTGAAAGAAAGTATAGTGGCTTTCCAAATCACTGATACATTTTCAATTTCATTGATAGGGTTGCAAATCCATTCTTCCAAAGGAGTGGGATCTATATATTTACACCTCACTACCGCAGTCCAAATATTATCTTCAAATATGATCCTCCATCCAGATTAAGCAGCCAAAGACTTAGCAAAATTTTGGAGCTTCTTTATCCCCCATCCTCCCCTCTCCTTTGAATAGGAAATCTTGTCCCAAGAAACCCACAGGATCACATGTTCCTCCTTAGCCCCAGCCCAAAGGAAGTGATTGCCGAGTTTCCTTACTTTAGGTATAACATCCTTAGGGATCCAAGTGACAACCATCCAGTAGACGGGAATAGCAATAAGAACTAATTTGATAAGGACCAATCTCCCTGTCCTTTATTATCACTCCATCGATCTCTAAGGCTGAAAAAGAAATCCCAACGGAGGTAACCACAAACCAATATTTTAGCTTGGTATCTAGCCCTACCAAATTGGAGAGGGCTCTCTCCATAATGTCATAGCTAAGAGGGTTGGATGAATTAGGGTTTTAAGCTAGGCATGAAATGCAGAAGGGTTTGTTTTGTTTTGATTGGGTTCTTGGATGCGGATATTAGGTCAAAGAGGCTAGGTCAAGGAAAATAAGATTAGGGTTACTGTCCATTCAATGGGGCAAGATAGGAAGGGAGGCTAGCACATTAGGGTTCTTGAGATGGAATGATTCGGACATGTGAGGAGATAGGAAGAACATGAAAGATGAATTCTTCCTAAACTGAAAGAAAGATGAACAAACTATGAAAACTTTCCCAAAACAGAGCATGTGAGATGAATTATGTTTCTCTAACTTGAAAGTGATCCTACAATAGACATGAAATGGAAAATGGACCAAAAATACATTCATATAAATGAAACAAGAGAAGAAACAATGCTAGAAAACCATACCACAGGTATCCCAAAGAAATAGTTGCAACACTTTTATTAAGCTCCTGCCAAAATGATTACAATAGTGTCTCTGATCAATATGCCAACATCCAACTGATTCCAACCTCTAAAAATGAATCAAAAAGTAAAATATAAAGACCTCAGACAACCTCTCCCAACCTCAGGGGTCGAATCCATAAGTTGAGGAGTTGATCCACAATAATCTGAACTGATACCTAGAATGTAGGGAGGTCAAAGTGACTCATCCCTTACTTCCATGAAACTGATTCATTTGACTTCATGATGACATTTACATAATGTATTTACCTCTAGGTAACTCATCCACATGATATTTACATTTACCTTCATCAATTACTTAGGTAAAATCATCATTTCCCAATATATTAGTCAAAAATGCAGTGAAAATTGAAAGATATGAGACATTTTTCAAGTGCGCCAGTTTTGTGTCAGGCGCGCCCTCACAGTGCCAGCGGTGCCCTTCATGTTTCATCTTGATTTTGGATGGGTTTCAAGTGTCCAAATTGGGCTCAGGATGGCTTATTGGAAATCCTATCCCGTCTACTTTCCGCATATGTATTTATTTTTCAAAATGGATTTGACTTTCCCTGCAAAAAAGTGATTCTCCCACAGTTATTCAGGCGCGCCATTTTTGTGCCAGGCACGCAACGCCAGTGCGCCCTTCAACTTGCAGGCCACATTTAGAGGTATTCCAAGTGTCCAAATTGAGCTCATGATAGCTCATTTGAAATATATATATCTTGGTCCTATCAAGAACTCGAAATGATCAAGTATAGCCCCTCAAAAATAAATTCTCCCAAGACTGGTCAAAAAGTGCAGAATGAGGGTGCAAAAATGCAATGTGCTTTTGCAGGAAACTTCTGGAGACCTTCCTCAACTCCAAATAAATCAGTATAGATCATGGGAAAGCTCTCTCTATCTCATTATCATTTGACTTATCAAGCAAGTCATTTGGACACTCCATCGTGACTCCATCTAGGAGAAATATTGATTTTCCCAAGGTCACTCCAGAGGTGAAGAAAACGTCTTGTAGCAACTGTATTTTTGAAATTTCTCCAAAACCATGACACCTGTGTAAAACCTGAAGGATTTTTTTCTTCCTTAACCTATGATGGACAAAAACCTCTTTAATTTTTTTAAAATTCATCACCATTGGGTCAGAAACATAGTTTGAAGAAAAAATAGCCCTATGTGTGGCAAATGATTTGTCCCTTGGAATGAATTTTTGAAAAATCTTGGAGACATGATGTTTATGAGTTGGAATGGCCTAATACTTGCTGAAATGACCTCCCTTGTGCCTCCTTTGATCAGATGTATCTGATTCCATAGCAAACCATATCTCAGTGGGAGAGGAAATTAGGGTTTGGTGTAGGCAAAACAAGGGGATTTAGGACTACCTTGTAGAGGGAGGGGAATGAAGGGGTTAGGGGCTGCCTAAATTCTTGGGAAAATTTTGGGGGATTGAGATAGATGTTAGAGAGTGTATGGAAGTGGATTTTCTATAATTGAGTGAGGGGAAGGGGTCCAAAAGGGAAAAACACAGCCCTAACCTAGGAAGATGTCAAAAGTGTAGCAATAGGCTAGGGTTTGTAGGAAAGTGAGGGAAATGAGAGGAATGGGCTTGGGAAAAGGTTAGGGAAGGTATATTAAGTGTAGGTGAGGGTGATATTGATGGCTTAGAGAGAAAATGAGTGCCTCTTTGATGTTTTGATATCCATTATACTTGATGGATTGAATGAATTAGTTCTTGGGACCCACTTTGCTATGCTCAAATTCACCTTTAAACTTCAAAATTTAAACCCTTTCACTTTGATTTCTTTCTTTTGAAAATTAATCATTTTGATGGACTAGGAACTCTTTGCACTTTGATATTTTCTTTGTTGGCATGTGGAACTCTAAGTTGGGAGCTTGGGAACTTTGTATTTATTACATATAAATGACATGAAATTACAAAATGAAAATTAAAAATTACATCTTTACAAATAATCTCTTTACATAGTAAAGAGATGTTTATTTTGTTCACTCTTTCACTTGCTAACCTTATGCAGTGGAATGGAGTTTTTATTGAGACCTTGGAAACCCTAGTGACCTAATGAAAACTTTGAGTGACCAGACTTCATGGTGACCTGACTGACATAATGACATGATGAAATGGACTTTCATGACTAAAGTATGCTTAGAAAGAAATGAAGGTGGGCTAGAAAGTATGAATTTTTGAGGAAGAGTGATTTTTTTTTACTAGGGCTACCATCAGTGAGTAAATTTTTGAATGAAGACCTAGGTGAAATGACAAAAATTTCTGAGCGAGACCCTAAAATGATATGAAAATAGTGTTTTTGATCATTGTTGGCAGGATGAAAATACTGACACTAACACCCTTGATAGCCATTTGTAACTCCAAAGGTTTATTCCTTTCTCAATTTTTGTCAGCAGCCAGTTCTAGTACTATGTTTTATAGGAATCAGGTTTTATGTAAAATCCAAAGTATTTTAGGCTATCCCCCATCAGAGACATTATTAAAGGCAAAGGCACTGCAATTCTTTCAATATCCAGAGCCTAAAGACCCTCATAGGAAATGGACGACTTTTGAGCATTTATAACCATACCTATAACCTTGAGAAATAAATCCAAGGAAAATTTTAGCTGATGAACATCTTCTCTGGTACCATTGCAGAAAAGGATATTGTCATCCACAAAGAGCAAATGTGAGATAAAAATACTTTTTGCCACTTCAATACCTTTTAGTTCACCATTCCTCTTAGCCAAAAGAAGGAGCTGACTTAGCCCTTCTTCAGCTAGTAAAAACAGAAGTGGTGATAGAGGACAACATTTTATGATCCCTCTCTAGCTCGTAAAAAAGGGGGAGGCAGCCCCATTCATAAGAACAACAAAGGACGCATTAGTTATGCATCCCATTATCCAATTTAAACCCATTATAGAATCCCAGATGAGTTAGAAGTAGTTGTAAGTAAATCCAAATGATCCTGTCATATGCCTTTGAAAGATCAATTTTAACACTCATTCCCTTCCTTTTTTATCTTTTAATGATATGCATCGATTCCTGGGCCACCCCAATAGATTCATGAATTTTTCTGCCATCCAAAAAACCAATTTTTTCTTTAGATATATTAAATGATAAGATTGGCTTCAAGTGGATGGAAATAATCTTTTCAATAATTTTGTAAATACAATTACACATTGAAATAGGTCTGAAATATTAAAAAGAGCCCAGAGCATCCAGATTATGGATTAGGGAAAGGAAAGTAGAGTTAAAAGGCTCGTGAATGCCTCCCCTAGCCCTAGATTCCTCCACCATCTCCACTAAGTCTTCCCCTATCAGATCAAAGAAGTGTTGGTAGAACTCCACTATCCAGCCATCCAGTCAAGGACTCTTGTCTTTTTGCATAGTCTTCAAAACATGTTCCACCTAAAATTTAGAAATAGGTGCAATTAGCATCTCATTGTCATCCTCCTCAGCATATCAAGGAAAAAATTATGCCACCTGGATGACTTCAACAATAGTGGATCCTTATCTAGCCTTAAAAATCTTTTTGATGTGATCTTTCCCAATGTGGCCACATCTCTAAATTATTTTTCCATATCACCTTCCGGTTTCCTCATTTCCCAGAGAGTACTTGAGTTTTTTCTCCCCTTTGCATAGTTCTAGAAAAATTTAATGTTTTCATCATCCGCCGAGAGCCATATCGCTCGACTTTTTAATCTCCATTGTTCTTCACAGTCATTTAAAATCTTCCTCCTTTTAGACTCTAAAAATTTTAGCCTTTCCCTCTTCTCCTTTGTTTCATAACTATCTGCCTTAGGCCTTTCCATATTTCCCAAAGCCACCTCAATGTTCTTCAGATCTTCTTCCTCCTTCAAATTTTTCTCTTTTTCCCAGATAATCATTTTTTATTTCAGAGATTTGAGATTATCCATGAAAGACTGAGCATATGAAAGGCTCTGGGACCCATCCCCGGGCCTCCAAGATTCCTTAACAAGTGAAATGTAACTGGGATATTTAAGCCACCCAGAGTTGAATTTGAAAGGAGATCCCGACTTTTTGTTAGGTCCAGAGAGCTCCAACAAAATGGGAAAATGGTTAGAGTCCCATCCATAACCTACCCACTGCCTGAAGAAAATATTTCCATTTACAATGTTCTCATTAATTAGAAAACGGTCCAATATTTTTTCCACCCTTGCTACACACACTCTCATGTTCCTCCATGTGGGGGTGGACTTGATAATATTTAAATCAATGAGCTTATTGTCTCTAATTTTATTTATAAAAAAGTCTGCAAGTGGGTCAGCTTGAGCCTGAGGGCCCCAAGTTTCTGAAATACCAAGAGAAAAATTTAGGTTCCCTCCCACCACCAGGTTGTCGACATGCATAAAGTCTTTCGCAAATATATTTTTCCAAAATCCAACTCTCTCTAAAATAGGGCCATATTTGTTGATGGGAGTAAAAGTTCAGAAAATCTCAATAGAGTAAACCTCCACTCCTAAAACCGACTCAGAACTCCAGGAGTTCTTCAATTGGATCACACTGTCACAGAGGCCCAAATCCAGACCACCTGATCTACCTCTGCCATCCACCATCACTAAAGACTAACCAGGTAGAATTTTCTCCAGAGAAGTCGATACATCGGCACCCAAACCCATGGTTTCTTGAAGCAATAGTACATCATGATTGAATTGGTTTAGAAGTGACTTAAAAGCTAGTTTTTTCCAGTTACTAGAAAACCCAAGACAACTAAAGGACATGATAATAATTGGGGAACTAATGTCATGGATTGCGCTGCTCTAAGCGCCCCTTTTAACAATGTCTAATTTAGCTTTAAATTGTGCCTTGGATAAATCAGTTTTCCTACCTCTGGTTTTCTGAGGTCTGTCTAGCTCTGATAATATCCCCAACCCCCTTACAGGCTCATCAAGCAAGGTGTGTTTGTCCCTAGGCTAAAGGTTATATGGGATTTTATCAAGCGAGAGAGTAGCTATTGAGGTTAAAATATTGTCCATAGCTTAGGATATATTGTCAATGCATGGAGAAACAAATACAGACGGCCTAGAAGGACCAAGAATGGGTAACACTTTTAACAAAGAGAAAAGAGATGCATGAATAGAAGTGTGGGGACAAATAACTATACCATCCTGTTCTAGTGCATCCTTTGCGAAAACGAGGTCGTCTGATGGAGGAGCTGGTTCAGGAGCCATCACCACCGGTCCTAAATCCTCCTGTATTGGACGCTGATTCAAAGCCTGGGACCCAACCAGTTGAGATGTTTGTGTCGCATCCCCCACCATCTCCTCCTGACCTCCAGCTTGATACACTTCAACTCCTTCCATTTGTATTGGTTCTTCCACTTCCGTGTTCACCTTTCCCACATTTCGTAGAATATCCCGCGTCCGGCGTCTTCTTCTAAATCCCAGAGGGAAATCCTGTGCCAAATGGCCCTATTTGTGGCAACAGTGACATCATGAATTGAAAATTTTAATAGTCAAAAATTTGACAGAAGGAGAGATCTTTCCTATGAAACAGCATTTCTTCCACAAGTCCCTCCCTTGGATTCAGTCTAACCAACAACCAAGCCACATTCCTACAATTTTTTGTCTGATAGTATAAGTCTACATCCAGAAAGGTACCCAATCTATTCCCGATCACTCTAAAAATGTCTTCAGACCAAATATGTGGAGGAAAAGACGACAACCTAACACAAACTGGGATTTCCTCCACCCTTTCTCTTTGTGCATCGTACAATGGTGACCAAAGCTTTAAAAGTATAGGCTAATTCCCAAACCCAAATTATGTTTCAACACCCACTACGTTGCCTCATTACAAGAGACATGGACCATAAACCAACCAATATCCATAGTGGTAACCTTTGTTTCACTCCCCTACATCTCACCCAAAGAGTCTTTAATCCATGTTGTGATAACTTGTGTAGAGGGATATTTGTCGTGTGCTTTCCCCACAAGAATGTGTTCTAATGCTTCCATGGCATCGTCAATCGATAGATCTATCCCCAACACCATGTTCCATCGAACCTCTTTCCTCTTATATGTCTTACCCTTCTTCCTTTTTTGACCCAATTGTATGTCATTTACATCCTCTTTATTACTAGGCTTGTCTCCCCGAAGCCCCAATTCATCTTCTGTAGCATCCCGCCCGATCCCTTTCTCCTTCTGCTGAGTGGTAATTAAATAGTCTCCCAAAACCTGCACTTGCTTCCAGAGACACCGCCATTACCCAAACCAAAGTCCCCCTCCAAATGAGATACACCCCTAGTATGTTCTCCATACTAAGGCCTTGAATAAACTCAACATTTGGTCCACAATTTTGTTCATGCACCTGGATACATGCCGAAACATTCACCCCTTGAGGTATGCCTTCATCTATCCCCACAAATCCTAAAACCCCTTCCAAACCCTAAGATAGTTGAGGCTTTTTGTGAGCCTAGCGAAAGGTCGTGTCAATCCCCTAAACCACCACATTATTTTTCCATGTTAATCCCGAGCCATGCTACTCTGCACGCTGGCTATTATATAGGCATGCCTTCAAGCCTTCATTCTTTCTCAAACTGATATGAATAACAATGTCTTCCAACCCTCCAGAAAAATAACAAGAGAATGGGATTTTAGGAGGTGTAGTATAACTTACCAGTTCTCCAGTGAGACTGATTTCCGCTTAAAGCAGCCCGATGTTCGTCGTTCCAAAAACTACCCAAAAACTGGAATCATTCACAAAACCCCTTTTGCATTAATAAGTTCCAATTGCAAAAATACCAAACCCACCTTTTGGTAACTTCACAGGACACATGGTGCCACTTATGATAGATGGAGTCGGAGTTGGAGCCTTCACCTTCATCATATTCTGTTCCGTAAGCTCCATGCCCCAAACCATAAGAATGTCTTCTACCTTCGGTTCCAAGTCAACGGACTTCGTTGGCTTCCCCATACCACCATTTCCCTGACTGAAAATAACTAAGGGTGATGTGAACAATGAAAAAACATAGGATATTGTAAAAACAAATATTTCACCATGAACGTTGAACCCCAAACTTAAATCGTGAGTGCAACAAACAAAAAACTAAATGAGAAAAACGGGAGACATAGGTAAATATTGTTCATCCCCCATTTAATATCTTTGAACTTCCCAAGGTTGCTCCTAGTCTTCATAATTGTTATTGTACTCATTTTAAGGTATCTTATGTAACAAACAAAAGAATAAAAGAAAAAGGTTATTAACTTAAAGCATAGGTTTCATGCTCTTTATTGATGGTCTTCTAGGTAAAAGCACTTTCGTCATGATTTTAGGGTTTGTTAGGTCATAGGATATATTTTCATGAGTCAATAGAGTCAACATAATGTTTATAAGACCCTTCTAGGAAAGATGTACCTTGTAAAAGTATTTACTTTTGAGCCTAGAAAGTCTTGGAATCCTCCTAGCACAAGTTGGCCCATAAAGGGGCATTCAACCCACACAAAAGAGTATAAATAGAAGCACTTCAGCCTCATTTGGAATATACATCACTCACAAGTTTGATCTGTAATAAGAAGAAGGAAAAGGAAGAGCCAAGGACAAGGAGAATAAGGAAAAACCTTAGCGAAGGAAAGAAGACGAGTTTTGGGCATCTTTCACCCACACATGCATGTTTCTGGAGCAATTGTAGGGGCCGAAATTTTTGCAATGATTGTAGGTCCGAAATTTTGTTGCAGGGGGCCGAAATTCTGGGACTACTGTAGTACAAGAAATGTTTGTCTCTGGCTTATTTGGTTTGACCTTGACCTTTCTAGAAGGTCTCTTTGGAGGGATGACTTGGTGCTATAAGGAGGACTTGGTCTAGGATTTGGGTCTTTGTTGTCTCATTTGAAACATATTATATAAGAAGAGAAGAGATTTTTTGGGTTTTCCCCTTGGAGGGGTTTTTCCCTGGCTAAGAGCCTAATTTATGTGTCCACTGTTTTTACTGTTTTGATCTTTGTATTTGTTTGATGAAAATATATAATAAAGAAACACAGTAAGATAAATAAGATTCACAAGCAAGTATTAAGGAATATGGAAAATATGAATTAATAGTTGACATATTTCATTTTTCTAACAAAAACCAACCTAGAAAATTCATAGCTCCAAGGACCTCCATAAGAACCACCTCCTTATACACCAAATTTTCAACTAGATTTGATAAGAAAACCATAGTAAAAGGAGTGATTTGAATTTTTCCTCTTGTTATAAATCAACAATAAGAGTTGACCTAGTGAACAATTTTGGAGATATGTACCTTTCAATCACAAAAATACCTCATCAAAGCCTTGATTTCTAAATCATTTATATCATCCATGATCCTTTTAATCAGAATGGAAAGCTTCATCAACTTAATATTGATTGAATGCACCTCTCCCTTCCTACAAAAACCCCACCTACACCCCTACTAACATTGCTTCCCTTGTTTTCTTACATGCATGTATTACACAATGCATGTTTATGTGTGATATACATGCATGTTTGTGTGTGATATACATGTATGTATTACACAAGTGATGACCATAATTCCAAGCAACATCGTGCAAAAAAATGCACAATAATTTAGGTGGTGTCATGCTAACCCTACATTGAAAAGTTATAAAAAATATTATTTAGTGTCTATAAGGGGGAAATCATAAAATGTGACACACCTAAAGGGTAGATGTAATAAAATTATACAAATAAAGAAATACTACAACAACCACAAAAAAGAATTCAAAGCATAAACATAAAATATCACTTTAAAAGATCACCTTTGACAATGACATCAGGTTTCACAATGGAGAAAACTTTGAAAGGAAGACATGAAATAAAATATCACATGGAAAAATCATCACATGATAATGACATGGTGTTTTATAATGTAGAAACCTTAAAGGGAAACTCTGTTGTGATGATCACATTATGTTTCAATGTGCAATGGCATACGACCCCATCATGCAAGGGTTGGGCATAACCTTCTTATTAATGCCAGTAATTAGATCATAGATGAGGACCACTAACCACCACATTAACTATTAACATTGACCCATTAACAACTTCATAAATAAGGTTCATTAAGTTAGGTTAGGTACAACGTCACACATATCCACATAAAGGTCAAATGAGACAGGATTAGCTAAAAGAGTAGATAATTCACATTAACACCCTCCCTTGAGCATGGTTCAAGAGACATTAGGTGAATACATATAAACTAATATATTTGACCAATTAAATGTTATGACAACATCCCCCATGCACTTGGGCAAGATGTGGTGTAAAAAATTTGGCGAAATATTACAACCTCACTACTCCCTCCCCCAATATAGAATTAGGTGGGAAATACAAATAATTGATCTCAACAACATCTTTATCGTGACATGTTGCAAATACAAGCTTGATGCATATTATTCATCAAAATTGTAGCATCTAAGAAAAAAATAAAGTCTTCACTCAAATGGTTAAAGTAGATAAGGGTTTCCATCATTAAGCATATGAACAAGTAAATAAGAGTGGGAACTTACCTCCATAATGTTGACAATATGCATGGTTCAAGAGATGACGTAAAAGATGATAATATTGAAATTGAAAGGAAACAAAGTTGCAAGGAAGTGTTGAATATTTCACAATAGTTCTAAAATCAAATCAATATTTTGTTCTCCAAACAACACTTATACTAAGATTATAATTTGTTATAGAAGATATATGTACAAAGGAAATAAAATAAGGTTCAATCATCTTATGTTAAGAGAATAAATTGCATAATGGGCAATCCATAATGAAGAAAAAACTGTTTGAGTGGGTACATAGTGTGTGAGGGGCTCACAAGCACCGAAACAAGCAAATCTCTAAAAAAATATTTATAAGTTAAAATTATCTCAAAGAAGTCATATAACCAATGATTGGAAAGCTTCTTAAACAAGCACCCCAACACAACTAGCAAAACCAATATTAGGGTTTGCTTGTCAAATAATGGCCCAAAATAGTGCAAATGCATTAGGAAATACAATTAACTAGAAAATCTCCTAAATAATTAATGCAAAAGCAATAAGAACCATTGTTTACTCTCACTTTAGTTGAATATAAAAAACACATAACCAAGGACTTAAAAAAGAGCGTAGTCTAAAAAACCCACAAATTAACTAGGAAAATAATGGAAATTTCGACAAGATTATGACAAAATCAACAACAACAAAATTTAAATCTAGGTTACAACTGTCGAATAGGATTTTGGGTGCCCCAGGGGTTCTTGATGGTGTTGAATCCATTTCCACCATCAAAAAAACAATTCAAACACTCTAGTATTTTGATTTTTTGAATTTATTTTTACCAAATTCTGAAAAGAAATCTGTCGTCCGGGCAAATTTGTGACATCGGTAAACAACACCCTTAAAAAGAGAAAATCTCAAACAACATGAAATACAATTAAATTTATACAACATAAATGAAAAACTTAGTATGTGTTAGTTACAATAACACTTAATCCTTCCTTTAATCAAAGAGACATTGAGTTATAAGCAATGAAATCCAATTTGAGAGCTATTTTAGATATCTAGATGTTGAAGATATTGAACTATAAATATTGGAATCTAATTTTGAGAACTGTTGAGGAGGTAAATCCCCTCTGCGGATAGAGGCGATCCCTACTAACCCAGATCGGGTCTAGCAACATTCAAGTCACGCAGTGACGCAGGTTCCTAGTTACAAAACGACAAAAATCATAACAAATTGCCTACCTCAAATCCTACGCAGTGGTCGTTGAAGAAAGGATGATGATTCCCGTCCCTCGCTTGGCAGATCACGATCCTTTCGCTCGACACGTCCGAACACCTACACACATGCAAGGAAACAACAACATACAACGTAAAATCTAAAACATATAACCATACATCAGTCAGAGAGGATGTAATTCATTGCATAAAGAAATAGACGCATGAATGGAACCATAATCAAAATCGTTTATATTAAAATAACAAAGGAAAGATTACAACCCAAAGCTCTGACACTTGATCTTCCTTTGGCGGGGCTGACAGCGGAGCACGTCTCAACAAAGCCTATCGGGAATCTGGACAAAGCTCTCTCTCTTCGGCTTGGCTCTCAATAGCTTTCTGGCTTTAGTTTCCTTCCTACAAGTTCAGCTAGCTTGCTAAGGGAGAAGGCAAGCTTTTATAGATGGAGGAAGGGGAGTTGGGATCCCTATAATCATGGGATAGGCCCTATCTCTAAGGAAGCTTCCATGATAGGTGGAAAACTACTTTTCATACATGGAGATCCAGAGCCAAACCACCCAACTCCTTTTGGTGACTCGTTCAGGAGTTTGTTGGAATCAAACTTCCGCCATTTATTTTTTAAAAACATCCCTTATTAAGCTTAGCGCAAGTGAGACATAGGGACAGAGCGCCAGCTGGCGCACCCTCTATGGTGGATTTCCCCTATTGGTGTGAGGGCTGAACTGGCTAGCCGCGCCAAGGAAAAAGGATCTGTTTTTAGGGTTTTTCAGAGGAAACTTTCTTCAGGGGAATGCTTTTCCTTATGAAAGGGGATGCCATGAAAGTGGTTTAAGGTCATATCACTGCTCACAGGTCACGGGAATAGCCCTCCAATGTGCGGGACGAGGGATTGCAGGGACGGTGACAAAATACTGTGTAACAAGAACTATTTTAGATATTTAGATGTTGAAATGAACTATCTTATTCTCTTTGCTTGAGACTAAGTACACATGTGAATAATAAATTTTAAAGATAGAAGATTCATATCTCCATGTAGGATGCAACTAACTTGTAACCACCTCCTCCCACATTTACCCCAAGTTAACCGGTCCACTAGGGTAAACATGTGTCGAAGAGATACTATGATATGATTCAAATCCCAAGTATAGATAAGGAAGTGGAACCGACATCACAAGACCAATTTGGCATTCCAAAGGTGCTACATAACCTTCAGGAGCCAACCAACCCTTCCAGGTGACTAACCCTTGAGACAACTTACTATTTTGTTGAACTAGAGCCCCAGTTGCTCTGATGACAAGGCATGAATGTGAGTGAGACCCTCTAGTCACTCCCATAGCAAGGCATCCATGCGAATGTGGCATTTTTTAGGCAGTTTTGTGCTAGCGACCCCACATTTCGAGCCACTTTTTCAGGGCTTAGTCTCAGGGCACTGACCAAAACTTCATGAAGCTCTCAGAAATGATAAATAACATTGAAACAAGGTTACTAATGCAAACATCTGAACAAGAACTTGACCTGAGCCTCACTAGCCATGACAAACATTTCGTCAAACATATCTTAAACATGTAATCTCCAGGTCATAACAACAGGTTTGAGCATAGGGGTCTCATACTTATTTGAGATTTGTAAAGAAGCATTGATGCCTTATCACAATAGCTGCATTATTATCTATTAGGTCATATATTCGTTATTCATTCATTTGCTAATAAAAACATGATGACAGCCATACATCAAGTATGTCATAAAACATACTCATAACCAACATATAACCAACAGAAATAACAAGGATATAACAACCATAGAAACCACATATGAAAAAGTACATTTACACATGATATACCAAAGGAGAATGAGCTCTTATTAATGAATGCATAAGCTAACCAAGTCAGGGACTTCCATGAACCAGCCATTAGGGGAATTTTTAGGTCTAAAATGGGTCTCATGAGGAAATTATAAAATAATAGTGGAAAAAATCAAATAAGATTTGATGACATCATCAAATGTTAGAGGGAAAAAAAGAAAAAACCTACTTTTTCAACTCGTATTTTCAACTTATCTCCCACAATTTTTATTCAAATTTCGAGCGGGAGTACTCATTGGATGCAAAATTAAATTCCTCATCCAAGGATTACCCATGTTGCATACTTTTGATAGACCCTGCTACACGAAAAATGAGAAATACATGAAAAATGTGATTACAATCACGTTTTTTCATGTATTTCTCATTTTTCACATAGTAGGGTCCATCGAAAGTATGCAACATGGTTACTCCTTGGATGAGGAATTTAATTTTGCATCCAACGAGTACTCCCGCTCAAAATGTGAGTAAAAACTTTGGGAGATAAATTGAAAATACGATTTGAAAAAGTAGTTTTATTATTTTATTATTTTTTATTCTTTTTACCCTTTTACTTAAAAAATGGTGAATCATCCCTCATGGTTGACATCATCATCTTGAATCCTATTGGTTCTTATAAAGTCTATTTTGGTTGTACATTTTTCTTAGGAGGCCCATTTTAGACCTCAAAATTTCCCTAATGCGACCATATATTGGGATGAACCAAATATTTCTTTTAGCCAATCACCCTCGTGCCATATTCCAAGCATGAATGTGGGATCTTATGGAATAAACGAAACAAATCCAAACCAGGGCTTCTAGAGGCCAAAATGTCTGAACCCTCAACCAATGATTCCACCTCACAATTGGACATCACTAAGCATCACCAAATCGGTCTCTACCCAAGATGTCTATGGCTTCAGAGCGTTTGTTCCAACCAGGGCTTTAAGGACTAGTAACTCAACCCACAACTGTTGTTGGGCTCTAGAACATTTGTCCAACTAGGGCTTCTAGGACTAGTAACTCAACCCACCAAGGGCTCTAGAGCGTTTCTCCAACCAAGCCTTCCAGGATTAGTAACTTAACCCAAGCTATTACAAGGCTTCCAGAGCATTTTTCCAACCAAGGCTTCAAGAACAATTCAACCCACAAACATAAGGAGCATGAGAACCAACCAGAAAAACAAAAGGAAAGAAACCCACAACACCATGGCTATCCAGGAAATGGCAAGGTTAGGAAATACCATGGTCAATCCAGAAAATCCTAAATGCCAATGACAGATCATAACCAAGAAACCACACACATGTGACATGCATGCCAAAACTAGCAAGGAAACCATACACGCAACTCGGTACCTTCAAAGAAAATCCGTTGTAGCTGTTGATCCTGTTGTCCTCTTGCGCTTTCCTGCTCCAAATCCCAAGTATGCTACACTCCTCCAAGAGTGCTGCAAGAAAACTTTAAGTGTCCAAGAGTATGAAAGAGGGAGATAATAGAATGAGAGCTCCAAAACTGAACTAACAAAAAGCTACCAACTGATCCTCAGAAGCCTTTTTATTAATGATGCCTCTAATTTCCTCAATTTCAATTATTTTCCTTCAATTTCCTCTTCACATACAACGTGTGACCTTTCACTTTCATTATCTCCTATTTTCCATTATTTTCATAAATAAAATGTTAATAAATCCCACTTTGCCTTTCCAAAGCCTTTGCCATTGTCTTTGCCAATTTCTATAGCCATTAATTAATCACAAGTGATCTCATTATTATATTTTTACCCAACATTCAACTTTAAATATGTGTCCCATGACCATGGTTACTATTTTGCCTTTATTAACTTTATTACATGAAATTTTAATCCATAATTATTACGGAACTCTTAAAAAGTACATAATCCAATATAAAATGACATTCCAAAAAATACGAAGTCATGGATTCAACATAACTATAACACTTGGGCACTACAAAAAAAAATTAAAAGCATTTTTTAAATTATAATGCGAATAAAAGATTTATTTATAATTGGCTGAGGAGGCTTTTTGGCCATTTTTTTTGTTATGAAAAATAATATAAACTATTAATTACAAAGCTATCTACCTTTATAAAGTCAACAACTTACTCTTAAGCATCAACCATACATAACCACCTTATTAATGTCATTAGTCATCTCATAAATGAGAACCGTTGACTAGTTCATTACGATGAACACCAATCAACTAACAACCTCATTAATGAGGAGCTAGGCAAAGTACAATGTCACGAATGCTTAGGCTAGATTAACTAACATAAAAACCTTGAACACTAACATGAAAATATAAAAACTTATCACCGAACCCATAAAATTTATAAATTGGACAATTTACTTTACAATACTTTTGATAATTAGAAAGGTTATTGTTTGAAAATGATTTTAAATGATTAATCAATTAACCTTATATAATTTGACTATTCAAATATAAAATCAAATATATTAACTAAAGATTTATATTTAAAATTAAAATTTTATTTAAAAATAAAATAATTTTTGTTATGGTATAGACTTTAAACATTTTATATATTTTGAAAATTTTAGTTTTGTCAATTATTGGTTTTCTTATGGCAAAATAAAGATTAACAAATATATAATTTTTTTTACATAAGTAAAATTTTTAAATTTCCATCCATATAGATTAAGTACTTTTTAAAATTATATATGAATTTTAAAATTGAAAAAAAAAAAAAAAATTTGGTTATTAAACTCTATCTTAATTCGGTGTATGCTAAGTGAATATACTATTATTTTATTCAGTATATTATGATGGGGTGTTATCATGAATGCTAGGGTTTCTTAGAAGTGTGTGACGATGTGGCAACGCATAGTTAGTATGGGCGTGTTAGATTTGTGGTGGGATCGTTGTTTTAAATATTTAGTGATGGCCAGGGATTAGCTAAGGTACAAGTTAGGTGTGAAAGGAGGCGAGGACATCTCCTCGTCCTCCATTACTTATTTCTTCTTTGTGGTGTGTCATTTCATTTTTCGCTTTTAGAGGTGGCTCTTTTGGATCTTCTCTTGTCTATAAGGTGCCTGGTTATTCCTCAGTGTTTTGGTGAGCTTAATTATGTTTGTCTCGGGCTTATTGTTTCATTTGTTGTTTATGGGTCGTGAGTTTGATACGACTACTTTTTTAATTCGTTCATCTCGGTCTTTGAGGGCGAATTCTCAGTTCACTAGTTTTCCTGAGTCCTTGAGGATTTTTTCTCAATCTCGGTGGGTAATTATTGTAATTGGGGTGATTATGTGGTGTATCATTTCTCTGCCTCATAAGAATTTTGCGTCTAAAGCTCTGGTCCGAGGAATTTTGTTCCATTCCAATTTGATCGAAGTGCCTTGTCTCCTGTGTTCATTGGTGGAATTAGGAGTTCAGGGCATTTTTATAATGCCTTTGTGTCAATTATAGTTTTAAGGAATTCCCACTGATTGTCTCTGGGTCATGTCATGTTGTTGTGACATTTAGGTGATGATTTAGTTGTCTTCATATTTGGGGTTCAAGGTTCTGTGTCTTGTCCTTTATCTAGTTTCAATGGTAGAAGTTCTTCTAGTATTCATCCTCAGTGTTCATTTGTAGTTCTGCTCATGCCTTCTAGGAAAAGAATGAGTTGTAGGAGGGTTGTAGAGGTAACATAGGGCACAAAAGGGTTTGTCCTTTTGCCTATGACTCTGTTTCTACCTTCTTTGATGTTGTACCTCTGGAAGTAAGGAAGGAAATCTTATTGTGGGAGATGAAAGAGACAGGGGAATGACCATATCACTCATATTTTGAGTTGGTGGGGGAGGACATGAAATGGGTTCCTAACCCTGGTAGATTAAGGAAAATGTGGCTCCATCTTATGAATTTTATGGCTTTACATCAGCAATTGGCTACTCTATTGCGCCTTATTTGTAAAGACAAACAAGTGGAGAATTATAATGTTTTCTCCTCATTGGAGGAAATCAAACGTATGCTTCGCAACTAGAGATTATGTTTAGACAATGTGGACTCTGGCTTGGCTCATGTAGAAAGCTTTCTTGTGAGTGAATCCAACTCTAGTGACCTCACAAATCCTCCGGGTGATAATGCCTAAACACTTGCTCTAATTTCCTCTGATCGCGACTAAAAATGGTAGTTTTAGGTAATTTTTTCATAAATTTTTGTATGTGTCCTTCATGTCTATATTCTTTAGGGCAGCTTGAATATTATTTTCATTGTGGAGTATATAGGTATGGTATTTTTCATTCACTATCTTACTCCACATCTTTTGCATATCATGGCGACGAAGTGGATCTAAATGTTGCTCAGGGGTTTCTCTTAAGGGCCTTGAGCCCTTACATTTGTTTCTTTATATTCAATTTGATCGAGGTAGATATTGGTGGCCACCCGCCTACTCCACCTAGTCAGTGTTATCATTTTTATTTTTTACTATTTTTAGCAGTTTTTAGGGTCATGAACTTCCAGAGTCATTTTGAGGCCCCAAATGATGTTTCTTGGTCTTGATTCCATTTATTTAAAGTTGTGTCATTAAATGTAGTCCTCAGAGAGATATTTCCAATGAGGTATCATATGTCTCAAACAAAGATAATATGACCAAGTTATGACCCCAAGAAGTTGGCTGCCCAACTAACCCCAATGGGGCCGATAAACTTTTGGTGTTACATCTCCTCGGGTTAGGGTTTTGGTTGTTTAGGGTTTTCTCTTATTGTTCAATAATAAAAATTCCCTTGAGCCTTATTGTAACACATTTCAGAGGCATGTAGCCGCCACATCTCTTCTCAAAGATAAGCTACCATCACCCGAGCTAGTTTATTTTCCATTCTGTATGTAAGATTTTTTTTGTATTTGATATGAATTAAATGAAGTGTTATTCCTGTTGCATCTTTGCATTTATGTTTATTTTTGTATTTTATTGCATTCCTACATAAGTCCAGATCAGTGGTATTAGAGTGGTCTGCTCTTTCTTGATCTTTCTTTGCATGTCCCCAATGAGGTTGGGGTTTAAGGAGTTAGGGCTCGATCTAGTTGAACCTTTACAAGACCAGCCTCGCAAACCCTAATGACCTCCCATGGCGGAAGAAAATAAAGATGAGGGAGCAGGAGATCCTATCAAACTATTGCTTGAGGAGGCCCTCGAGAAACAAAGGAACGCGATCATGGATAACTTTTCCCAAATCCTTCAACAACTACCCACCGACAGCGCATATTCATCCAGCAGCCACTCTGGAGGCGCCACTCCTTTTAAGGTACAAGTAAACTTATACATTCCCATATTTGAGGGCCAAATAGATGCCGACGTCATAGATAGATGGTTGAATTTGCTGGAAGGGTATTTTTTGGTCCATAATTTCTCCAATCGAGAAAATATTAACTTTTTGCTCCTAAAATTCGCCCCCCATGTCAACGATTGGTGGGAAACCCACTGTGAACAAAGGGATGAGGAAGAACCCTCACTTTTTTCAGCCACAACCACTTGGAATTCATTCCGAGATGACACCAAGGAACAATATTACACCTTTGGGATCTATGAGGACAAGTACATCCAATGGACCATTATGCGGCATCAAAGGGAGCAATATGTGCACAAGCTGAGGAATTTGTTCCATACCCGACGCACAAAGTTGGGTATTAAAGATTCAGAGAAACACTTGGTGCTCAAGTACCGCAGTTGTTTTCACATATACATTCAGGAGGAAATGGTTTTCCTCGGCATTAACTTGCTTGGCACGACATATCAATATGTCGCCAAGATTGAGCATAAATTTAAGCAGAAAAAGCGAGACTTTGGATTTGTGAATCTAAAGCCAGGGAAAGGCGCCCCCAAATCCCAGAACAAGGGGCAAAGCCA
Source organism: Pinus albicaulis (assembly GCA_034641835.2). Classification (NCBI taxonomy): domain Eukaryota; kingdom Viridiplantae; phylum Streptophyta; class Pinopsida; order Pinales; family Pinaceae; genus Pinus; species Pinus albicaulis. Next base: position 7,065 of record JAXQQM020067999.1, on the reverse strand, counting down.
AAGTGGGGTGACTCAGGAAAACCCGCCGAAACAACAAGCGAATAACAACACCACAAATCCAAAGAAGGACATAGGGAAGCAATGTGAATTTCATAAAATATTCACTCACAACACAAGTGTTGGGCCAAACAATCATTGGTGGACGAGCTGAAGGCATCCGAATCAGATGCATGTCTCGATCGCTCGTTCTTCCGCCAAACCCACCCCGTTCGTGGGTTGCGGGGTGCGCATGAGCTTTCCGAATCCCTTCAAGGCCGTTAGTAACTCTGAATTCGCCCGAGATGAATTCACCACCGTTATCACTCCTTAGAGCAATCACCTTCTTCCGACTCCTTCGACCAAAGGCTTTAAACTCGTTTAACTTCGCGAATGTATCGCCTTATTCTACATGAAGAAGATCCCAAGACTTTCGAGAGAAATCATCAACAAAGATCACATAATACTTGTGCTTTGTCATTTAAGCCATCCGAGAAAGGACCACACACGTCTCGCAGGAACTCTCTCAAGGATCGTCGGGCGCGACTATCCTTCTCGTGAAAGGTGGCTTTCACATACTTCCCTAGAAGTACACCCTAATCGATCCGATCGCTAAGGTGCCCTTAGGTAGCCCAGTAGAAATCTGCTGCAGAATCTTCAAAGCTCCATGGTGAAGGTGGCCCAATCTCTTGTGCCATAGTTTGCCCTCATCATCCCGGCTCACCACTTCTCCCGCTTTGCATGCCATAGCTGCGCAGCCATCTACCTGCAACTGATAAAGGTTCTTAGTTTGAACCCCTATCTTCCGGGTCTCTCCAGTAGTCTTATTGTGCAGGAAGGATTTTCCTTCGCTGAAGACCACATCATACCCCTTATCCTCCAACATCGCCACAGAGATCAAGTTCTTCTTCAATCCAGGTACATGCATGACATCCTTAAGTAAAAAGGGTTTACCAGACTCCCTCTGAAAGGATATGGTACCGATACCAGTCGCACTGTATCTACCATCATCGCCCATCTCGATGTGCACACCCAAATCTTTGTCCTCCAGATCTGAGAACAACTCTCGATCTCCCGTCATATGAAATGACGACCACGCCCTCAAGAAATTGCACCGATCCCATCACACTAGAAACCAAGCATGCAATCAAGGAAAGTCAAGCTCGAACCGTGAAGCCAAAGCTTCTCCATCTCGCATCTTCTCGCGCTTGTTCTTCTTCTTCTTTGGACAATTGGTAGCATAATGTCCGTGATCATGGCAGTGAAAACACTTCACTTTCACCATATCCCGCTTCTTGCCCTTTGCACCAGAATGAGAGGTTTTCTTACCCTTCCCCTTCTTTGCTTTGGCAACCAAAGCGCAGTTTTTTTCATCAGCTCCCTTTGATGAAGATCCATCTCGAGTAGTCCTCCTTATCTCCTCCTGCATGAGATCCACCCAAAGGCGCTCCCATCCCGGCAGCTTCTCCCCACCATTGACACTATCTTGATATGAGTGCTTGGTTTTCGAAGACTCAAGGAGAGCCAGGTCGACCATGTCCTCTTCATCGATGCGAACCCCACACTTCCTAGCTCATCTCTGCACTGAGTGAACTTCGTGAGGTATTTGGCGATACTATCGCCTTTCTCCATCTTGATGTTCCTAAGCTTATCTTTGAGCGCCAGCTTCCTTTGGTCACTCTTACTCTGGAATAGATCCGTCAAATCTTTCCACATTAGAAATGGAGAAGCCTTTCCATGCAAGTTGGATACAATATGATCCTTGACGCCCTCCAACAGGATCCTTCGACATTTCGCTATCTTCTTTTGCCATGCATCGACCGCAGCTGCATCAGTGGGATTTTGGACATCCGTATCTACGAACTCCTTCAGACCATTATCTTCTAATACTGCTTCCCTGCGATCCTTCCATGCAACATAATTCGAACTGCCTTCAAGAGCATATTCGAGTCGCAAACTGTTGAAAGAAGACATTTTCAACACCGGCACCAAGAAAACAAAGCCGCCGCAAAATTCGAATTCCAAACTCCAAGCTCTATCGCCTCCGATCTACACTTGAAAACAAATTATTTCCAAATCAGAGATTGACTGCAAGGGGCTTTTACCAGACCTTTCACTTTCCGAAGAAAGATGAATCCGGAGGCTTCCTGGCCCGTATGCAGACTCTGTCCGAGGAAATAAGTTTGCAATCACTGTAATAGATCTCGACAATTAATCTTCCTCTGATAACATGTAGAAATTAGCTGAATAAATCACTTATTCAATGGATATTAATCCGATTACACATCAATTTCGAATTGCATGCATAACACATAATCTCATCTACAATTAATTGTCACATGCGGAAATAATAGAAGCGATCGCACATCAAATCAATCACACATTAACTCAGTATGTATGGGGAAAGCCTATAGCTGAAAATCCCGCAGCTATTGTGTATATTATAATGCTGCATTCTCAACATGAACAGTCTAACTTGATGCTGATCTATGGCATAAAAAACAAGCTGCACATAGATATTATTTTTCAGAAAATTAAAACAAAATGGAAGGCTTAAGATCTAAAAGTTCAAAGCACTTCCTTCATCTTTTTACAGCTCTGTTTTTACTTTTGTTTGAGCTGTTCTTTTCTTTGTTCACTGGTTCAGATTTTGAGGTGATTAGAACCAGTTTTTATCTTTGTTTTGACTTGTAATTTGAAACATATTGGAGTCAATTCTTTCTTGGAAACTCAGGTTCAGATTTTGAGCATTTTTGAACCTTTAAATTCTATCATAATCTACCTACTGATAAGCCAAGACTAAATAGTTTGGCAAATCGAATTCACTATCCTATCAACAATAAATTTAAAACTAATTAGTCAAGATTAGGTTGTTTGAATAACTGGAAGTGTGTTTTTCAGGAGTTGCATTTAATCTTGCACACTTTCAGACTTATTTCTCTTTTTGTTGGTATGGGGATGTACCTTTATTGTTTTTACAATGTGCCCTCTTTTCCTTCTTTCACTATTTTTGTATTTTTTATTTTTCTAACTTTGAATGAAATCATGGATGAAATATTTATAATGGGAAAAAAGATAAAAAGACTTTCAGAACATGACATAGATCAAGAGAAGTAATGTTTGAGCATCCTGCCATTGACAGGTCCCCCAAACAACTCTGCTCCATTCAACTCCTGCAAGAAAAAGGAATTATTACCAGCAGCTGAATGAATGGAGTAAGGGCCAAGCCATAAGTTGTCAAATTTTCCATGCTTTCCCTTGTCTTCTCTCCTTGAGTCCCACTTTAAAACTTTGTCCCCAACATTAAAATTGTTGGCCTTTGTTCTTCTGTCAAAAATATTTTTAATGCTATCCTGCTTCTGTAATGCTTTGTTATAAACCTCCTCTCTGGTTTGCTGAAGGTGAATGGTTTGATTTATCCTTTTGATCATGTCATTATCTGCAGACTGAACCTCTTGAATCAAATTCATAACTAGCACACCAAGGCTGGTTGGAAAAATTGCATCAGTGCCATACACAAGCTGGTAGGGTGGCATGCCAATAGATTTCTTCAAAGTCAATTTGTTAGCCCAAAGTGCATGCACAAGCTTTGTGTGCCAAGACTTTTTGTTGTCCTCCAACAACTTCTTGATTATGTTCACTAAAATTTTGTTTCAAGATTCTGCAAGTCCATTACCTTGTGGGTAATAGGTCATGGAATGCCCCAATGTTATCTAATACTTGTGACAGAACTCAACCATATTCTTTGATCCAACTATTGTTGCATTATCAGTGATGATCTTGGTAGGGAAGCCAAATCTAGAGAGAATATTATTCTCCATGAATTTTATGATAACAGAATCATTGGCTTGCCTACAAGGGATGGCTTCTATCCATTTAGTGAAGTAGTCTGTGGTAGTGAGAATCCATCTATGCTGAGCTGAAGATGATGGATGGATTTCACCTATGAATTGAAGTCCCCACTGTTGAAATGGGGCTTCAATAGAGATCAGATGCAGAGGTAGGGGTAGCAGCTTTCTTTTGCCTTCAAAAAGTTGACATTTATGATAGGCAATTATCATCTTGTGCACATCAAGAAAAAGAGTAGGCCAATAGTAACCGGCCCTCAAGATTTTGTTGGTTATTTTCTTCCAGTATAAATGGCCTCCACACTCTCCTTCATGGAACTCGTGCTTAACCTTCTCTGCATCATACTCAGGCAAACATTTAAGCAATATACCACTTGCATTTTTCTAATAAAGACATCTATCTGTAATGCAATAGTTTACAACTTTCAATTTCAAAAACCTTGCCTTTGTTTTTGTCAAACCAGGAGGTGTATTCAAATTAAGCAAGACATAAAGAATATTAGCATACCAAGAGGAATTCATAAAATGGTCTTCAACAATGGGATTTGATATTTCCTCTTGATCATCTAAAGCATTAATCATATTAATATCAAGAACTTAAAAATTGGATTTAGCTATCAACCTAGCTAGACCTTGGCCTTTGATGAGTTTAGTGGGTTTTATCTCTAAATCATATTCAAGAATAACAGAAATCCACTTACCTCTCTTACCATCTAGGTCCTGCGTTAGAATGTCTTTCACAACTGAATTTGGGACAAAGGCAATGATGTGTGAGTGCAAGATGTATACTCTGAAGTCTTTCAAAGCTTTAACCAAAGCAAAAGCTTGCTTTTCCATAATGTTATACTTCAAAGGGGCATCTCTCAAAGCCTTGCTAAAGAATGAAATAGGCTGCTCTTGTCCTTGTGGATTTTTCTGTAGAGGGACAACAACTATTGTATGTTCTGATGCAAATGAAAAAATATAAAAATATTTTGAAAATCAGGACTTATTAGAACCGGTGTTTTGGTTAACGCTTGTTTCACTAGTTCAAAGGACTTCTTTGCTTCCAAGGTCCATTTTACCCCATGCTCCTTCTTGAACATGTTTGTTATACTCCTAAGGAGCTCAACCAAGTTGGGTATGAACCTTCTCAAAAAGTTAATATTTCCAATGAAAAATTGAAACTCCTTGATGTTTCGAGGATGAGAGATTTGCAGTATGGCCTCAATCCTCTTTGGATCTATCTTAATACCCTCTTCTAAAATAATGTGCCCAAGAAGCTTAACCTCTTGGAGACAAAAAAAAATTTTCTTAGGGTTCAAAGATATTCCAAACTTCCTGCATCTCTTGAAGACTGTTCTTAAATGTGCTAAGTGCTCTTCATCTGTCTTTGAAAAAATAGTAACATCATCAAGGTATATAATTATGAAATATCCCAGTTCTTCGGAGAATGCTATGTCCATGGCTCTCTGGAATGTTGCACCAACATTCATTAGACCAAAGGGCATTTTCACATACATGAAAGTGCCCCATGGTGTAGTAAAGGTTGTCTTTAATTGATCATCAGGGTGAACTAAGATCTGATTATACCCTGAGTAGCCATCAAGTAAAGAAATTCTTCTAGACCCCACTACCCTTTGTAAAATATGATCCATATTAGGTAAAGGGTAGTTTTCTTTCAATTAAGCTTTGTTTAAATATCTAAAGTCTATACAAATCCTAATATTGGATGAGAAACACCTAAATTGGAAAGGAAATATGAATCAGGTGGTGTTGCTTCTCTACTACCAGGATGTTCACTTGTTTCAGGAGATGAAAGTGAAGACTCATAATCTAGCTGATCTAAATCACCAAGAGACCTGGTTCTAAATGGATTTATTAGATCTGCCTGTGATTGTTGTAGAGCGAAAAGATTTTCAGGAACTGAATTAGCTCTCAAGGGTGATCTGAAAACAATTGAAAAATTTATCTTAGGAGACTTCCTAAGGATACTTTCTGGGTTATCAACTATCTCAGGTGGATCTGGGTTGGGATAGGCTCTAGTATGAATCTTTCTAGGAGCCACTATGCTGTGTTTTTCAGACCCAACTAAACAAGAAAAGTTCAACCAGATATGATAGTATTTGAGAGGTTAACTAATCTGTTTTACACCTTTAAATCATACAGTTCTCTAACTAAGTTTGAATGATATTACAATGATAATGGGTCTTCCCAGTGGAGTCTTAAGGTCTGTTAAGGATTGTGGAGTCGCCAAGTGGAATTTTTTAGCTCTTTTGGAGGTAAAAGGTTTTATGGTCAACCACCTGTTGGGAAAAATACTGAGAGGGGGGGGGTGAATCAGTATTTACTGCATAATCAAATCCTTTTACTTTTCATTCCTTAAAAACCCATACGCTACTTTACTTCAGTAAACCAGCGTATATACGCGGATCCCCTTTATGAAACTAGCGTATACACAGAGATTTAGATATGTCATTAAATCTTCACTTAAATCATTCCATCATGTATTCTTCGGATATTCAATAAGCAGTAAACAGGTGCAGTAAGAACAGAATAAACCATCACACAAAGCATCACACATGAACACCAGGATTTTTAGGTGGAAACCCAAATCGGGAGAAAACCACCGCTGCAGTTGCTCAGCCTTCAATATTTATTATAGAGAAAACATCTTACAACATATGTGCTGGCGCAGACTTGACCAGCACGCAGGCACCCACCTGCGCTCGTTTACCAGCCTCTCCTGGAAGGGAGCTCCAACCCCCTGACTCGTTTACCGGCCTCTCCTGGAAGGGAGCTACGACCCCCTGATCTCGTTTACCAGCCTCTCCTGGAAGGGAGCTACAACCCCCTGACTGAAGGCTACAACCCTCAGCACCACCTTGGACCACGTTTCATCAATTTTCACATTGGATCCAACCACTTCAATAGAACACAACTTGCAGACCGCAATTCATCATATTTCCAGACGGAACCCTTTCCATATTTTTAAGCACGAACATACATCATCAACAGATACATATCAACACAGATCAGATAGCAGAAACACAGCAGAACAGATCAGATATTTCATACCCCTTGCTTCAGCAAACCCTAGTTTGCATACGCGCTTTTACTTCACTGATGTTGCGTATATACGCGCTTCCGTCCACACAAACCAGCGTATACCTCAGTGTATATTTTATTGTGCATACGCGCTTTCTCTTCGCTGAAGCTGCGTATATACGCGCTTCCTCCGCGTCAAAGTAGCGTATAGATC
>JAXQQM020060130.1:0-45005 GCA_034641835.2 Pinus albicaulis | reverse complement strand
CATTGCTTTACTATTCTACATACTGCTATTTCACTTTCTTATAGATGCCTCGGGCATATTTGGATGCTTTCTCAGATTGACGATAATCTCCATGTGGACCGTTACTGGGTTTTATATCAAGTCCCTGTATGTGACATGGGGTATTTTTCTATCACTGTCTGGGGTGGGACTTCCACATTTCTGGATGGATATTGGGTTCCAATCTTCAGATGTGAAAATGTAATGACTTCATGGACTGTTTTACTTCATATAATATATTCAAAACAACGTTTTTTCTCTTGTGAAAAAAAAATGATTAATGTTTATCACTCTGCCTTCAAAACTAGCGATGCTGGTCTATGTTGCTGGTTTATTGATATGGTCTCATGGTCTTTCTATATTTTGGACATATCACACTCCTCACATGATTAGCGTTTTTCTCTGTTCAAGGATTTTGGGTACTTTAATTTGTATTTGGAACAATGGACGTCGGTACTCTATCTGTTGCTTTACTATTCTACATACTGCTATTTCACTTTCTTATAGATGCATCGGGCATATTTGGATGCTTTCTCAGATTGTCGATAATCTCCATGTGGACCGTTACTGGGTTTTATATCATGTCCCTGTATGTGACATGGGGTATTTTTCTATCATTGTCTGGGGTGGGACTTCCACTTTTCTGGATGGATATTTGGGATCTAATCTTCAGATGTGAAAATGTAATGACTTCATGGACTGTTTTACTTCATATAATATATTCAAAACAACGTTTTCCTCTTTTAAAGTTTCATTTTTTTTTTTTTTTAAATTGAACACATCGTCGCTATACCGGCCTTATTATCAACATCGAATTGAGACGGATTAGAAACGTCGGAAGAGCGACGGTATAAAGGCATTCGGAAGAGTGACGTTCAAAACATCGGACCACATTTCGTAAGTAATTGTGACTGACTTATACGTCGGAAAAGGCGACCGTTCAAAATGTCGGACCACATTTGCGTAGAGTAGATAGTTACAAAGGAATTCGAGTAAACGGATTAGGAAATGTCAGGAAGAATGACGCTTGTTTGGAGACGACGGAAAATGTGTCGATAGTGCGACACTTTTTGATTGCGTCAGAACGACAGTATGATAAACCACGTTTTTCCCGCCCTCTGGCGCTCGCTCTTCAAACTGTAATATGTCGAGAATAACGACAATTGTCAGCGGAATTTACACTTGAGCCACTCTAGTGTAGCACATTATCTGGGACCAAGTTTAGGGTTAGATAAGGTACCTAGGAGCCTGCATGCCTTAATGTCAAGTATCCCTGTCATCTACTAAGGAAATACATCAATTTTTCTTGGTGGATGAATTATGCAGTCCATTCAACTCCGAAAAATTCATTCATGGCTAGTAGAATGTACCTAGTGCCTTGATTCCCATTGACATCAAAGGTAGGATATCTCGCATTGGTTAACGATCTCCTCAATGGTTGGTAATCCAATCATTATTTCTTATGTTTGACATCGACGCCATTTATTCACATATGCAAGATTGCACATGGGTGTGTAGCGGTTGAAGACTATATGGTTTGGAGATCTCAACACAGATTGCAGCAGTTTGTATCTTTGTATCAGCATTTCCATTTTTCATTTATAGCAGTCTATTTGTTTCAATTAAGGTTTCCCTATCACAACATGTTCAGTCATTTATCCTAGTTGCATAGGGACATGCAACTCCTTGGGCATGGGGGAGATGGGGACCTTCATCATCTTTTTCAACCTTCAGTTCATCCTTCGGCTCTTCAGTTCACCTTTCAGCTCTTTAACTTCCTTCAGCGGATCCAAATCATCACCCTTTACAACTCTAGCACTTCCTTTCAGATCCATATCAGTACACATCAGCTTCAGTTCATCCTCCACTTCATCTTGCAGCATTGGGCACATCAACGAAAAAGGTAAAAATTGAGGTAAATTTGTCTTATGATTCTCTAATTCATTAAAAGGTTAAATAATCTTAATTATTTACCACTTCTCATTCCACTCATTTAATCTTTCATAAAACATTATCCTTCTATTTCCTTCCATTCATTACACATATACTCTGATTACAAGACCATGTTAAAAGTAAAAGCCTTATGGTGCATCAACAAAAGTAGTCTCTATGGTGTCTTCTCCTTCCATGATAACAAGCATTAGGATGAAGCCATTACTGCCATGAAATGATAAAGGAAACCACCGATAGACATTGGTATTATGAAGACATATTATACAATCACTCATTCACCAACTCCATCACCACCTCTTTTCATCCATCATCTCTCCCTCACATGTCTCTTTCTTGTCCTCAATTTTTATTGCTCTGAAAATCAGTATGAAAAGTGTTGCACGACAAGAACCAACACCTCAAGGTATTCAAGCAGTGCTACTCTACAAGAACCAACACCTTCAAATATCCAAGAAATGTTTTCCCAATAGAACCAACATCTACAAAACAATGTTAACAATATGTCAATGAGAAAGAGATTTGTTTGCATGACAACATGAAAACCCTCAGGAATGGGGGGATTTTGGGCCTTGAATATGCCCATTTTTCCATCATACAAAACCATTATTCATAACATAAATTCTGACACTTTTACACTCATTTCACACTATAATTCCATCACTTATTACCAATTCATGACTTACACCTCCTCGTGGTTGATTATCATTATTCTTCTTAGATTTTTTATGATTAGAGATGACTTAGTCATAATTTTCCAATGACGGTTTTTCTAAGTTCATTTTTCACAGGGTTCCATTTTCAAAATTCTTCACAAGCCAGTTAAACTAGTTATTGCAAGAGTACAGAAATATCCAATTTGGATTTTCTACATCCAGACACGCTTTCGAGGAAAAATAAGGGAGGTTATTGTCGAAAATAATGTTTTAATATCTTCCCATGCATTGGATTGCATCCAAGTCACAAATGTGGGTCCCTAGGAGTTGATTAACAAATCTGCTCAAAATGTGCACATTTTCCAAACTTCCAAGTTTGACCTCGATCTTTATGCAGTTGGAGGTGAATATGGAAAATATAATAAAATGGGTTTGTTAAAAATATAACCAATTATGTATCTCCAAAATGGTTTCTGCAGATTCGAATTGGTCTAAAAGTTATACGCGGGTCTTGGACGTTGTTTTGTAAAAAATGATTGTTTTTCCAGAATTCTCGAACCTTGCAAAACGAGCTAGACAACCAACTTTGGGCACGATTTCTGAGGATATAGATTTTAATAAGACAAATCCAATATATTTTTTTATTTAAAATATAACAAATTAGGCTCTCTCTAAACCGTTTTCCAAAATTCGCCATGGTTAGCAAGATATGCCAATATCTTTGAGGTTAGTTTGTTAAAATTGTTCAATTTTCCATAATTGAGGAAAATGAATAATTCGCTTTGTAAATATTATAAATGACTCAGCCATGGTTTTTATTGTAAGCTTGGGAAGTTATTAAAATTGATAGAATCATGGAAGTAATAAAAGATGGATTAAAGCCTTGTTGTAATCATACTTGCATCTTAATTGAATTTTGCTCCTTCTCTAAATTCTTTGTAAGTATTATGTTTTTATTTTAAATTACATTTTATTGAGTTAATTTTGCTTGCTTCAGGTGTGGCAAGGATCCACCACAACTAGAACCAAGCTCTATAGTTAGATTAGATCTCAGAGTGGTTTATTGTGTGATTTTACATAGTGCTAAACATAGTGTTTTCCATTGAATGCAATTTGAAATTAGAATGATTTTAATGAATTTTATAGCCAAGAATTTTGATTTCGATAAGAGTGATTCTGTTTTTCCATTAGATGCAATTTGAGTCTTGTAGTTAAGCGTTTCATAAGAGTGATTTTGATTAGAACAATCGATTGTGTGTTTTCTAAATGAATGAGATTTAAATTCTGTACGTAGCATTTCATCAATTAAAAGTGAGTACGATTTAGTGTTTGCATTAGGTTATTTAATTTTTTCATTGTAGAAATAATTTGTAGCAAGCCTTTTAGTTATAAATCTCTTGTTTTAATAAGTGGTTAAGTAGATTTGAATATTTGTGAATAACTATTTAGTTTCTCAAATTTTGTTGATAGTACAGGATTGGTGAATGTTGTGAGATCTTGTAGATGTTTTGTTATGATTTAAGCCTTTGATTCCGAAGTAAAAGCAACCATTTTAATTTTGTTTCATTCACATATAAGTAGATATGATTTCTTAAATTTATCATTATAGATAGTAGTTAGAATTCCTTTTCGAACAAGTAGTAAAAATTCCTTTCAAATTCAATTGCAAATAAGTAGTGTAACTATAATTAAAAACGGAGGTTGAATGGTAACTTAGCTTTCTTTCTAGCATTGAATATGGCCAATGTTATAGGTTTCTTAACAATAGTATTTAGTTTCCTTGAGTGTCATTTGTTTAGATTTCTTTGAGTATCACCTCAGTTGCTTTGAGATAGGTAGTGTTTGTGTTTGAATATTGAATGTTTCTTTTTTATTGAGTTAAATTCGAGTTCATTAGCTTAGTTTAGATTTAGCCTTTATGCCTTTTGATTTAATGATTCATGTTTTTTCTTGATCATCATTAGAATATATAAATGAGTGTTTTCCATTAAACATAATTCGAATCTCGTAATTAGTATTTTTAGAAGTCGAAGTGATTTTACAAGAAATAGTGTTTGATTTGTTTATGTACTTAAATAGCAAGTTGATTTCTTACCCTAGTTTAGGTTAGATTATCTGATCCTGCATTACCTGCGCTTGTGCCTCGAAGCTTATGAGCCTCATATTGATCATTTAATGTTTGAAATCATAACACATATAATTTTCCCAACACATATTCACATGTCTGTTTAGAAACTTCATCCATTTGCACATCAACTCAAAACAAGGAATCATTTCCCTAGTACCTACGAAGTCTCTCCAAAATAAATTTCAACCATCATCTCTAATTTCTACTCCATATCCAAGATTCATGAAGAGGTCCAAAACTGACATGATTTCCATCTCCTTAATCTCACCATGTTCATCAAGAAATCCTCACATGTTGCCCTAGGGGCCACAACTACATCATCCACAACTTTTTATGTGCCTCCAAGTCTGTCTAGTTCATCTGCCACTAACTTCCTTGGCCAATACTCTATACTCCTCATCTCTCTCCTCGAATGCAGAACACATTTCTCTCCTACACATCCAAATTTTCTATGCAAATATATGATAAGGTAGGCCTCATCACATCCCATCATCCTTTCAATGTACTACTCAATGCCTCCATGTAAAATGGTTCATCAAATCTCTTCGTGTCCTACTCCTCAAAAACGAACCTTGGTGTCAAATGAGTCTCAAAGTATCTCCATGCCTCATCACTAGGAATGAAAATACATGCCAGGAACTCCATCAACTCCAATTTCAAACACAAAAATCACTGAATCATCCATCTCCAAGCTAGCTAAAAAATATCCTATCATATCCAGTATCTCCTCCCAAAGGTAGATGGATATCCCAAGTCACTTAAATTACAACATTCCTATCTCGATCGCTTGTCGATATATCTCTTTATCAACTCGCTATTGTCTCTATCTCCTATAAAAAAAATGATCATCCTCCTCAACCACCCCACTCTCTATTCTTTGTTACAATGGCTAATTCTTCACGCCTCAACCAAACTACTATCCAAATGTCTCCTCACTAAGGCCTCATCATATATGTAACCAAATCTCCCTGAATCCCCCATTATATTTGTGAAAACATCTCATCTCAATATCTCTCTCTCTGTGTAATATTAATATTTCTCCAAAGTGGCATAGCTCATCCACAAGAAATATCGAAGTGAGCTACACATGGACTATCTAATTTTCCCAATTATTCCCTTAAATCATTTCAACAAGTTGGAAATCCCTCAGGACAACATACCTCCACACAAAGGCTCCTCGATCACATCCATGACCGGCTCATAGCTTCAACCTATCCTACCCAAGTCAATAATCAATTGTATCACAATGATCATCATGCCCTTGGTTTTCCCATGTCTCAAAAAATATCTCCACCCCCTCTCGATACCTTGTCCATTGGTTCATTAAGTCCTCACATCCACCCTTATTTCCATCTCACTCTACTCAATCAAATCCCTCTATCCATGGTCATCGGTGAGTCTTGAATCATAGTGAATCCCTTGATGAATATCATCCAACCATCTCTTGAAAATCCATAATCATATTAATGTTCCCTTCCACTCCATTTGTTAATCCACTCATATGGCCTCAATCCTCAAGTCATGAATGACACTTATAAAATATATCTCTCTTGTCCAACCACTTCTCATCTCTCACACATCTATCTCATCTACCTCCCTTATCCAAGGAATTTTCACTATTCATTATCATATTTATTGCACCCTAAAAAATTTCCACGTCTCTCCATGTTGTATATCTCATAGATGAATGAGAAATAACCTCAATATGCAATGTGCACCAAATCTCAGAACCATCTCCCTAGTCATAAAATTATAGGAGTTGCCCATTCTCTAATTTTTTGTATGAATTCCATGGAAATATTTTATCGATGTCCAAAAGCTTCCACAAAACGAACTACTATATCCTGAGCTATTCTCGTACTCACCAGAACTCCTACCCTATGTCATCACCAAACCAATAAAGTCTGCAAATCCAAATCCGAATGTCCATGATTATGTTTATCTATTGTCAATAACTATCAAATCTCAATTATGTCTCACATATCACTCTACATGTGGCAAGCTACTCCAAAACCTATAACAATAAATGGTCATGTACAAAATTTCGAAGAGGGAAATTACACTCTTTTTAGAGTACCTATCACAAATACCTCAATTGTCACCTGTATAGCACCTAAAACCCTATCTATGATCTTAGTGTGACCCTACCTCCCACAATAGTAGCTATTTTCGATTAAAAAAAAATTATTATTCCACCTATCATGGCTATGAAAATGGTTTGCTCTGAGCTTCTTGTTGTCTTCACAATCTTCTACTTTTATACCAATTGTCACAAGAGAGACAGTGTGGTGAAGAGCATCAAAATATCTTCACTTTACTTAAGCTTTGATACCACATGTCATACCCATTGAGAACCCACACTGTTAAAGGCACCTTGTGGATCTCTAGGCATGTGGCACCATTGGTTTTCTCTTCCCAATGAATTACTCAACTTGGGCTTACATAAACTTGGACTAAACCTACTCTCTTCTAGTTAAGTGTTTTGTAGAATTACATTGTTACTTAACCAAATCACCACATGTACAAAATTGTAATCATCACATCATGAAATACATAAAAATACATGTACTCAACACAATATGGTGTGAGTAGCTCATCAACCTAATACCTAAAATATGTAGAATAATGAAATAAATTAAAATTCCAACCCATTGACTTACTTCAACGACTATATGTGCCAAAATATACAACAATTCCTTCATTGGCGAAAGAACCAAATTTATAGCAGAACTCCAAATTTCTTCCAAATACCAAGGTTTAGTCTTTCCCAAACTTCAAACTTCAACTCACAAAAAACCCCAAAATTTAGAACACAAAAATTCCCAAACATCAAAATTTTGGCTTGTAAAAACCCCAAATTTCATTCTTCTTGAACCTCAAATTTCCTTATGTAGTAAACACAAAAATTTAACCAGACACCAATTTTTGGTTCACATGACCGAACATCGAAATTTGGTTTGTCATGTCACAAGTCTAGTGAACACAAATTCATAAGAATAAAACACCAAATTTTAATATGGACCGAACACCAAAATTTGGTCCAAGTCTATGTGCTACAAACTACAACTCACTTTGTAGTCTTGTTGCATGCATGAAATACTGGCCCGCATTCCTTTCCCACCTGTGTATGGTGCATCCTACCTTTTCATTGTTTCTTCACTAAACCATCTCAACTGCAAATGTCTCTAGTCCTTTGTCAAACTTCACTTATTTTTCCTACCTCTTCATTCCATAACTCATCCTAGTGTATATATACCATTTGTTTTTTAACTGACATTGGTTGTGACTCTTTTCTTATCCAGCATTCCAATTCTCTAGCTGACGATCCAATTCAAATTGCATGTACCATGTCATTTTGACTGACCTATCTCTATCTGGTGTAATACTCTAACTTGTCCTAGCTGACTGATCCACTTTGTCTTTGCTTCATTCTCACAAGTTGGGAAGCTCCAACTCAATCTACACAAGTGGATTTACTATGACTAATTTATCTCAACCATGCATGTGTGTGTCTAGCTAAATCGTTCATTTTTTCTTGGTGTGTGTTCCTGCTCGATCATTCCAAAAACTTTGTGACATAACTCAAACCTATGTTAACCATGTGGGTGCTCTCCCATCCACCAAACTCACCTGTATTAGTTCCCCTATTGTGATTGCATGACTCTTTGTCAGACGATAGAGGAACCCAAAATTTGGGTGTTCCATCACACACAAATCGTCCAAGTGCACCCATGTCATACGATATCGCATTGCAACCAGCATGGTTCCCAACTCATCTCTAGTATTCTCGAGCCTTGTCTTGCACCCAATGCAACCAAAGCTTTTAGTGTCTTACAAACAAGCATTAGAGGTATGTGATCATTGATTTATTATTTTATGTACATCAAATTTAATTACTGTATAAAATACTAATTTTCAATTTTTTTGTTATAAAATGGGAAGAAAAAAGGAAAAAAGAAAAAAGGAAATCATTTAACGCATAATATACGATGACAAGGAAAAAAAGGTTAAGAAAAGGTTGATCACAAGGTTTGTGAGTGTTTACATTTTCAATGTTATCTAATATTTCATATTTGATATGATCTTTATATTTAAGTAATTAATTTACAGTTATTAATAGATGCCTTCTAATAGGTGCTAACATGCAAAGAATATACAATCAAAGAATTAATTGACATTGGATAAAATATGGGTTGTGAATATATGTTGAAGTCGCAAGGGTTACTTTAATATTTTGTAAGTATCTATGTTCTTTAACTTGTTTCATTTTATAGTGAACATGATAACTAGAAACCTTTATTATATACACTATTCTTTTTCATGGCATATTAAACATGTAGGAAACAAAGTATGAAGTGGAACTGACAAAATAAATTTGGATATATGAAATTCAACACGACATCAAAATAATGTGTATTATTTATAAAATGGTCATTTTTGTGGTACACTTTTTTATTTACACAATCATGTATATTATACCATGTAAATGTATATATACTTATTACACTTTATTTTTTATGTTTGTATATGGAAGATGAAAAGGTGGAAGACAAAAAACAAGTCAATCAATAAAACAGTAAATTAAATAACCAATGTACAATATCACCTACAAGTGATGAAGAAATGAGGTATGCACACAATTCAAGCGATGACAACATTTCAAGTTATGAATGACAATCAATATAAATGAATGTTACTACAAGTCATATGTTTTGGAATATTTATCTATGAGAATCAGAGATTTTGTTTAATGTAATCAACATATTGTCCCAATTGCATAAGGACATGTTACCAACAAGTGTAACAATTACATATCGATATTTTATTTAAGATATCAATCATATTCAATTGGATGTTGATGGATTACTAATAAGTGTAACAATTACATTTTGATTGCATTTTGATTATTTTGGACCTTCACATTGTACCATTTTGTATGAAGGCGGGTATTTTATTCATCTATAATAAAATAGATTTCTTGTTTTATTACATTTTCCAATGTTGTCAAGGTTTTGTTGTTGATTAATTAATATATGGATGATTTAAATTGTTACAATAACAATGGTATACTTATGTTCAATAATTCATTAATGCAATCATTATACCATAATACAATAACAAAATATGAAAACCAATTTTATTATTTAAAAAAATGATTTTGAGATGATTAATTGAAATTTTGTTTAAAAAAACAATTAATTTTAAGTTATATACATATTGGTGCATTGTTTTCTTTTAAACTTGTGAAATAGTGTGTTCAATTGAAATAAACACCAATGTTATTTTATGATATTTATAAATCGATACTTATTAATCACATTACCATGCTAGTGTCAAAAAATGTGAAAAAAAAGTGTTGCGCTACATGATGACATACAAATATATTTATCATTTCAAAATATTATGGTGCACATAGTTGAAATATGCACTATTACTTTAAATTTATGATACACATAAATGCTTAGTAACAAATAATGACATCAACATCTCACCTCAAATCTTTGAAATTTTGCATCTGTCTTGTGCACATGGAAATATAGGCACTAGCGCATTTATATGTAAGTTCAATATGCATGGATACTTTATTTATGTGCATGAGCACTATCTATTTTAACACAAAAAAGAGCATACTAGTCCATACAAATTATACAAGAACTGGTGTGCCATAAAACAAAAAAAAATGACATGATGCATAGTAATTATACGAGTATATGTGTGTTTGTGTTTACGTATGCATTGAACTGGTGTGCCATAAAACAAAAAGAATGACATGATGCATAATAATTATATGAGTATAGGTGTGTTTGTGTATGCATTGCTTCATGTTATTGAAACATGCAGTCATTGTGTGTTACAAATATGAGTAATGGAATACAAAATCTCCACTAAGACCTATACCTTCCCAAATAATTTTAGTTATAAGAAATATATATTAAAACTTTACAACCTCCACAATGACTAGTAGAGGATGTAGTGAAGGTTTTTTTTAATTTTTTTCTCAATCTTGTAACACTAAAAACCTCAACGCAACTCTCTATTACAAGGTGTTAGTGTTGGATACCATAGAGAATCAATTGCACCAATGTTTGATCAATGAAGTATTGATCCACTAGAAATACATGCTACATGATGATGCTACATGTGAATCAGCCATGATCCTATAGTAATTTCCTCATCTTCAACCTTCGGGATAACACTGCTTTTGAAGGGTGGGTGGGACATCCTAGGATTGTACCGTTACCTCCCTATTTTAAGCTACATATGAATTATTTAATTGTTGTATGCAATCATTCTATTTCGATAAGGCCCATTAGATAGAAATGGATATTTATTCAATGTAACAAGGTCTACTTTATAAGCCCCACAAGGCATTTGGTACCCATTACTGACAAAACCACAAGTAGTTAAGATTTTTCTATGGATCATCTATTTAGAGATATAGGAAACTATGTAAAATTTATCTTTTCTTATGTATTCGGATCTTTACATGACTGAAGGTCATCCAACTTTAAAAGGGAAGTGAACAATGTATTCTTTTTTGCACTATTAATATGCAAGGGTCTCTTTACAAATTTATTCGTATTGTCTCTTGTTTTTGTTAATCTATAAATATATTCTTTATATAACTAGTTGTGTTGCAATTTTCAAAGGTTAAGGAACACCACACTTTTAGCAATGTCTTAACTGATACTAGAGAACCACCTCTAGATAGCCACTAATTATACCAAGTATTTAAGTTTTTCTCCACCTTTCCTATCAACCACTTTTAATCACCCTTTTTATATATTTTTTCATTTAGATGAGAGCCTAAACTTATTTCAAACTAGCATCTAATTTAGACATATAGTAAGGAATGAATTTTGTGATAAAAATATTTCCATCTCAAAGATACCCAAAAGAACATCATTGATTTCGCTATATTTATTTTCATGCCCATAATCATGTAAAAAAAATAATTGATTTATTTTAACTTCTCAACTACTCTCCCTTAATCTTCACAGAATATATAAGATGGATTTCCTACATATATCCCTTTGAAGTTGTTATTTTCTATGGCCTCCTTTATTTATATACTCAATCCTTTTACAATTAAGAGGAAGAGTAGAGAATACAATGGGAACCCTTATCTATGTCCTATTTCTAACCTAAATAAAGGAGAAAATTAAACAAATGTGATTCCATCACCCAAAAAACAAAATATATGAAAACCGCACATGTATAAAAACTAACAAACTTACCCTATCATATGTTTTTGATAAGTCTAATTTAACAACCATCCGTCATGTGAAACCGCCATGGCATCATGTATATAACTTTCCTCCAAAAATTCAAATTGTTTCACATAAATGTGCTTAGAAAAGATCCCTTTCAATCTTTAACAATAATCTTTGATGTAATTTTATAAATGAAATTAGATAGAAAAATTGGTACAAGTTTTCAAAAATATCACTATCATTTTTTATAATCAAAATAATTATCCATTTTTTAGTGAAAACAAAAATTGGATTCTTCGTATTCTTAAGTTCTTCATATATTTCAAAATTAATAGTTATAATAAAATTTGATTGATTAAAAATATGAAAAAGTTGGTCATTGCGCTAAGAGGCACTCTAGACTATTATGGAAAACATGTTGTGTTGTAATTTTGTGTTATTATGGAAGACATGTTGTGTTGTAATGTTGTGATGTTATGTAAACAATGACTCCATCGAATTACCAGCAATTTTCGGGCTCTAGGTTTTGAAAACTCATTCTTTTTCTCTTAGTATTTTTCTCAACTCATGGTTTTTCTCTAATGTTACCTATTTAAAGGAATAAATTTACAATGAAAAATATTTTTCCAAAAAGAATAATTTGGTTGGTAGAGGAATTTATGAAATATGGCCACAAACCTTTATAGTTCAAGTGGACAGTAATTTAAACTGGAAATATTTTCCAAGCACAAGCACTGGTACAAATCGATCGTTGTTGCCGCTCAAAAGAGGGTCATTTATGTTTATGTATGAAACATATTGTCCAATATTTAGCTATGTATGAGATGATCTCACCCTATGAATTGTAACACTGAGTTGTACAATTTCATATTCATATAGCTATGGACAAAAATAAGGTATACCAATGTTGAAAATATAGAAGATCCTTGTAGAGATATAAAGAAGTTTTGAATTGTATGCAGAGCTAGTAACTTTCTATTTTGTGCTTTCAAATGTGTGCGGGATGGGGTTTCTTTCAGGTAATAAATATTAATTTACCTTTTTTTGGTTGGAAATCAATGCTTTCTATTAATGCAAATGCAGGTTACATCATGAAAAGCTCCATAAGCCAAAACTAAAGGCCTTATTATTACCAGACTTGTTGGCCCAAAGATAAAAAAATAACTCACATTAGAAAAAAGCTAATAAAACTAAACAAGTTAAGCTATTAAAGCTAATAACACTATAAATCCATAAACCTATAACCCAAAAATACCAAAAGATCCTAGGTACCTTAAACAACCAATTTTCATCACTATTATGAATGAAGAGCTAGAATTGGGCCACCTTACTCGTCGACTGGAGATGAAGGATGATGGAAAGCCTCATGGACCTGAGCTTCCATGTGCTCCATTCTAAGGATGATGGAAAACCTCATGGACCAAAGCTTCCATGTGCTCCATTCTACCTTCCAGGCTCACTAATCTGTCATGGATTATTTTTTAACCTCTCCTCAGTGACACCAGGCTATCCATAATTAGTCCTTTATTCTATTAGATATTATTCATAAACCCTATGGATTCATTCCTATCCTCAAGTATGTCTCAAGCTGAATGCTCCATAAGAACTATAATATGTTGAATATTCTCATTCAGTGTATCAAATGGAGTGGGCATCTCGACACTCCTAGGAGATAGCTCCACTGGTTGTTCTACTGCTTCACCCAGGTCACATTTATCTACATGGTGCACTACTCCTTAGCTTCATAGGCCCACTTCGCATCCATCACAACCCCATTGCCTCAACATAGTGACCTACTAGTCCCAATCACTTTTCCCTCCCCATAAGTCTCCCACACAGTGAACCTCTCAAACCCGCCTAACTGTCACTATATTTACACTTATCCCACTGAAATTCCAAGGGGCTAACTACAAACCCATAGAATCCTCATGCACTAAAAATGACCCAACAGCCTTGCCACATATACATTCAACACCCTAGGCTTCGCAGCGAAAAAACACCTCCCATATGCTATCAATGCACTAGATTCCCATGTCGAATCCTTGAAGTTGAACCTGCAAACCCGCCACCAGGGCCCCTGCACTCGACCTAGATGCAAGCTTCTTAGCTAAGCCCCCATATAAATACCAAAGCCAAGGAAAATTTTAACAGATCGCCCAAATTTATATGTATAATAAATGGGTGAATCCCCAATGTTTATAGAAAAATGTATAGCCTATTTTTTCATTAATATAATATACATATATAATTTTTTGGCGAATCTTTCACTAAATTATAAAATTTTCTTAAATGTTGGCGAATTTTTCACTAGGTTATAAATTATTGAAAATTATTGATTAATCTTCTAAAAAATTATAAAACATTGTAAAATATTAGTGATTTGTTAGCAATGTATAGAAACATATGTAATAATAAGGAAAATATTTATTTAAAAACTATGATATACAATTTTCCATGTTTTGGAAAAGAAAAATCACGGATAATGTTGCTCTAGTTTCTTGTTATACACTATTGAAAATGTTGTGATAAATAATTTAGAACCTGCACCAAAAATAGAGAAACAACAAATTTAATCAAATAAAAGGAATCACCTCATTTGTACTATTCCATTCAATTTTTCTGACATAACCTATGGAACATGTATACAAAAATAAGTGTCCTTTGGGACTTCATATATATTGGAATAGATAAAATATTGTGGTATATCAATTTTCCACTTCTCAATTTCGTCATCATTTGCTTCATTCTCAACAAAATCTTTTCCACGTGAACTGTAATTTTGATCCTCCAAAATATCGTTTTCCATATCAATTTTATTAGAGAAGTTTGTTGTATTGTTCCTCAAATTTTGACTTCAAATATGATAGTGCACTAAACATCCTCTCATCCTCTACTGATCACAAAATCATGGTTTGACACAAATATTCTAATTTGAAATATTATGATATATTTTCTTGTAAGTATTAGCTAGCATCTAAAATATTCCATAATCTCGTTATCGCACCATATTCTAGAGGATTCTCCAAAACATGAAATTGTTTCCACATTATTTCAGCAAAGTGCATGGCTTGTTGAAACAATTTTGATGAATCCAAAATACCTTGAATTTAAAAAATGATAATTTAATATTTTAATCCATATTTTAATATTTTTTGAAACCTTTAATTATTTTATAAATATTTTTTTCGGTGGCTTCTTAATAATTTATGCCTCAAATTTCTCCTAAGGTATATTTTATTCTTTATATTATTTAAAGATCTTTTCCATTCCTTGGAACCCATTTTCTTATTTCATGGTTAACTCCTTTCTAATACTCTTTTCATTACTAAACCCACCTCATATTTTTATTTTTTTTTCCTTGATGATGGGTGGAGTGTCCACTCAAAACATGGACATTTCAAATATTGACACATATTTTATTCCAAAAAAAAATCTCAACGATGGTTGAAAATGTTGATGATGAAGTAGCCTATGATATAAAACCTTGTGAAAAGGATAAATATTATAGGATGCTTGTCAAGAGGTTGATTAAGGGATCATATGAGTTCCCATGAGACATCAAATGATCAAGTAACATCTTGAATGTTCAAGGAAACTATCCAAATATGAAAGTTAATCATGCCAATATATATGACTTGTAATGATTGGAGTAAGAATTCCTTTGTGCATACTTTATATATTCATTTATTTGTTTGTGATTGAAAGCATGTATGATAATGATACCTAAGTTGGATATGATGAATGAAGAATCTTTTGGTATGAAAAGTTTTTTATAATCATTTTGATTAAACCATGAATTAGTATCTCATGATTGATTCACTTATAATGAGTGAATGGGTAACAAAATCATGTTATGAATTTGTATAACACATGATAGTGAATTCCAATAGAGCTAATGTGTGAGACCATATTGTTGATGGATATGGAAGGATATAGTACTACAAAAATGTCCACTTGTCTCCCTACTTATATTTCCATTGTAGACTATAACCTTCTGGAAAATAGTGAGGAGTACCTATAAAGGAGAGGATTCCTAAGGTAATATATAGTAGAGAAAGGAATTTCCTTGTAGTATGTTCGAGGTACATATGGGGGTTGACTAGATGATGTGTTGAGGTATTGGTTAGACCTTCCAATAGATGATGGTGGAATACATGATATAGAAATGTATGATTTTGAAATCAAGCAACAGGGATGGATTGAGTAGATGTGATCATGAGTATCGGCACATCGGTTTATTGGAATAAATATTTAGTTTCATCTTGCAATGGTAGGTATGCTAAGTAACACATGTACATTGAAACATAGTTCCATTTAATTGAGTATGATTAAAAACCAAAAATGATTGAATTGTTAGTTTGTTAATATTATTCTGAGAACACCTCATGGATTGTATTAAATATTGAAAGAAAGGATTATAGGCATAGATAATCACTTTTATTTGGTTGATTAAAAAATTTAGGTTGTAGGTGGAATGGTCTCAAATATGAAAATAAGTGTAATTCTATAAGAAATATTAGGTACTATGCTAAGATCCAAACGCCATGAGAAGGAATCTCATACTTATGAAATTTATGAATTAGACTTGGAATTTATAAGTTGTATTATTATGAATATGTGTGTGTGTGTGTGTGTGTGATACATGATAGATGATGGATATTGAAGATGGAAAGCCTTGAAGGAAGGTCATTGATATGACAAAGGAACCTTGTATTGTTATAACATGATACACACACACACACACACACACACATTTATATATGTTATTGAGAATATAGAGAAAAACAAAAAAAAATTCTTATTACATTATCTCATATATAAATAGATGTATATTGATAATAATTTTTTTGGATTAATTATAAATATAAATATAAATAAATTACACTTTTATTTTATTTTTTATAATTATAAATAAGTGGATATTGTGAATCTCACTCAATGTAATTATTAAATTATATTATCAAAATTACAATCAAATAATTTACTCTAATATCAATTTTAAAATAAGAAAAAAATGTTTTAAAACATTGCATGGTTATACAAATTTCTAGAAAAAAAATTTAAAAAATACAATAATTATCAATTTTAAAATAAGGAAAAATATATTTTAAAACATTTCATTGGTTATACAAGTTACTAGAAAAAGAAAAAAAATTGAAAGGAAAGTACATTGATACACGATTTTCTTACCACATACCCTCATTAATTAAAGAATTTATCATGAGTCCAATTTCATATTCTTAATGTTGCCCCAAAAAAACCATTTAAAATTGTCCACTTCCCACTCATATAGCTATTGAAACTTCTTATATATATTGACTATATGATATAAGTCAATAACAAGTTAATTTTGGTTGATTTGGGGTTTTTATTATCTTTCAGTAAGGAAATATAAAGAAGTATGGCACCTCGTTCCTTCCCTCCACCCATACATGTCAAATCTCAAAGTTCATCACAACAAAATTGGTTAGGATTTCTTAATACTAGATCTCCACATATTAGAAGTTCAAAGTGAAGAAACGAAGCAAATGTATTGCCTCGTTGGAGACCAACCCAAAGAATAAACGAAGAATTATGCGCAAAATGCGTCTGTACTAACCCTACTCCAAATGAGGTCACAGATATTGTGAGTTTACTCAAAACCTACAGAAATGTGGAAGAAAAGAGTGTTTTTTATTAATTTCAAAACACTCATTGCATCAAGAGACGGAAAGAACAAAAAATTTCCATGCAGGAGTCTTCTCAATATGAGAAGGAAATCACAAAGCTCTCTTTGGGGCCACCCTACACCCCTTCAACCCCTAGTAAAGTCTACATTGTTTGTTTATGTTTTTCAATAATTTGAAATATTTTCCTAACAAATTATTATTTTGTGGCTTTTTCTGTGTTCAGCCCCAACCTGCAACATTACTTGCAAGACTTCGATGAATATAGCTACATTTTTATCTCAAGTAAGTATATTATCGATTCTCAATTTCTATGATTTGGATATTAATAGGGAAATATTTTGTTAAATGCATAAGAAAGCGATCCAAGTTGCTTTAAAAAGGATTTGAGCATAACTCATTTCAGGTTGCGAAATGTTCTCGAAATTTTGATGGATATGCACAAAGTTAAACAATTAACAATTAACTTTTTTCATATCTATCAGATTACCAAAATATTGAGAAAACTACAATTAAAATGAAAATCCAAGTCAAATAATTGGCTAGGCTAGTTCTTCTTTATTAGATTTCCAACCTATTCAAGAAATGCAATGAGCCTTCAGTGTTAAAATTTAAATAAAATATTTTCTTTTGTTACATAATTTTCCTCTTCGGCTGTCAGATATTACATTTACATCCAAATTCCTTCGCTTTTATTATTGATTTAAAAAATATATGCACATGAATTTTCTCCATTCGACAACCAATTTTCAAAATTTTCAAATACATTGTTCATATTCTAGTTTTCAAAGTTCTCAAATACATTGTTCAAATTATAATTTAAGCTACATTTTATTTAATGAGCAGGGACTAGCAATTTCAACAGAATATGAAAAGAGGGGAGAATTGCTCGAATTGTTCCCTCTGCACCCATATGGGAAGCTAAGGCCACCAACGCTAAAAATAAAGGGAGGTGATGGATAACTAACTCTTGATACTGCAGATATTCAGATACAAGGAAGGTGGTGAAGACTCAGATAATTAAAGCTATCCCATTTTTGCCTTATTTAGTGAATATTTAGTATGAAGCTATTCAAAGATTATGTATTATCATAGATCTCTTGTGTAACTGGACAAATTCGTTACTGAATTTATGCCTACGTTTGATTCTGTAATAGCTTAGATCTCTTGTGTAACTGGACAACTTCATTACTAAGTTTATGCCTATGTTTGATCCTGCACTAACTGGGAAGTTTTGTATACAATATTGAAACGTTTGTCCAGTAATTATTTTAAATTTAAGAATGTGTCCATATGAATAATAAGACTGTCATTGGATTTGGAAGATTATTCCTTAAAAATTCATGCTTTTTTTTTTTTTTTTTATAATACCGAGGAAACATTCGTAACTTTTCATTGATATAGAAAAATCACATGTTACATTTTACATATAATATCCATTTATAGAGCATGGAAAAATAACTGAATCCTCACCTAGGAGGCATGTAGCGTGCATGTTTCAATGAAAATATGCTGTGAGTATCAAGTGCAAGTATTCTAATCTGTTCCTTACTATGTACAAAATATAAAGCAAAATACAATATAACTGTCGATAATAAGTAAAGCTGATTGATATCATCAGCCAAAAAGTCTCCCAAAAAACCATGTCTGTCAAAATGCAGTAAAGGAGTGACTGCTCCCATATCCTGGAAGTCATCAATGAACAATTTGTGAAAATATCGATAAACCTGTTCTCCATCGTGTTCAGTGATGAACCAGCTGCCCCATTCTAGCTCCACAACTTCTTTGGAAAGTTTGTCTACCACTTGGTTCCTCTACTTGTAAATATGAGTGACAGATATAATGTCAAAATAATATTTCCGATGTAGGACCTCCCACAATAAATATGTAAGTGTGTGAGTGTGGCACTGTGCAAGAGAATTGAACCAGTTTATAGCAATAAGAGAATCTCCAAAGATCTGAATTCTGTTGCATGTTTTTTCACGGGCAAAAACCAGGAGAAGTCGAAGGCAAAGAAGTTCAGCAAAATTATTTGTACCAGAGCCCAGCCCCATTTTGAGGTGAAAGTAATGAATGGCAGAGATGTAAAGAACCGCCCCACCCCCACAACCATGTTGATTAGAAGCCCCGTCGAAATATGCCCACGACAGGGAATGATCAATGCTTTCAGGTGTGATTTCCTTTAAATGGGTGGGATGTTCTACATCCGGGATGAGACTGTAAGTGGAAATGATGGAAAAGACAATGTGATCCCAGATCACCAGCGAGCCTTCAAAGGTATATCGATTCCGCCCAGTCCATATGCCCCACACAATCAGAAGTGGGAGATTTCACAATTTGATGCTAGTAACCGCATTCCACCACGTGGACCAAGCCTCGGAAAAGGAAGCTCCATGCCAAGTGAGTGCACAACCCAGTGCATGAGTGACCAAATTCCAGAGAAAACCAATAGATGGGCAATCAAGGAAAATATGTTGGGCATCTTCCTCATGGGCGAAACAAAAGCAACATATGGATGGGCCATAGATAACACACCTGTGGAGGCTTTCCATGGTCAGTATGCAATTGTGAAGGATGCATCACAACAGTAATCTAGTTTTGTGGGGTGCCTGAAGCTTCCAGATAGTGTGCCACCACCAAATTTTATCCTGTGGTTCTTTGGGTGAGAACAAAGTGATATATCCAATTTTAGGGGAGTATTTTCCTCTGGGCGAGAGGGCCCATATGAGTTCATCATATTGGTCCGAAAGGCGGATATGAGAAGCTTGAAGAGCTCTGATATACTGAATCCAATTAAGGTGGCCCTCCAAGGGTATCCCGAGCACCTGTGCTGATAGCCATCCCTGGGAATGCCAATTTGTCCGCTCTGGATTAGCAACCTGTGCTAGAAAATGATATCTAGCGTTGGTCAGGTGATTAATGATATAATTTGGCAATTTGAAATTTCTCCCACTACTTGACCAAGAGTCAGCACCCATTCTGACTGGAATTCCTGATCCAATTTTACAAGTTAGTCCCTATTAAATAAGGTGTGAAGATTTGGTGATAGCCTTCCAGTTGATCGAGGATCCAAAACATAATTGTATAGTGCCACGAATCCAATCTAAAGTGGTCTGGGGAGCAATATAATTGGCGACAGTAACCTCCTTCCACAGGTTGTGTCCAGTAATATGTTGATAACCCAATTTTGCAGCCAGAGTTGATACAATTATGGGGAGATCCTTTATACCCCAACCACCCCAATGTTTAGGCCGATTGATATGGTTCCAAGTCACCCAGGAAAAGGTGCGCTCACTAGTCAAATTTCTCCAGAGAAATTGTCTGCAGATCTGCTGAATACGGTTGGTGACTCCTTTGGGTAGCCATGCAAGTGACATCCAGTAAACAGGGATGGCTTCCAGGATAGATTTGATTAGTACCAGTCTTCCCACCCGCGAGAGCCACCGATGATGATAGATATTGATCCTGCGCTCCGCTTTTGCAATTAGTTAATTACAATCCTTTACCTAGTAGTCATTTGGCTTGAGGTGGAATCCAAGATATCTCAAACCATCCCCAATGTAACTGCGCACATAAGGGAAATACGTAATAGCCATGCCCTGTTCATGTGCAGAGCATCTAGTCATAATAATGGTGGATTTGCTGTGGTTGGGAGCCATACCCATAGCCCTGTAGAAGATATGAAGGATATGATAAAATTGAAAACATCCCTGACAAGAGCCATCCAGAAAAATAAGCACATCATCCACAAATAATAAGTGAGTCAGCGGCAAGAACTCATTTAGTTTAATACCATGGAGATCACCATCTGCCTTTTCCTTTTTAATTAGAGCTGAGAAGCCTTCCATAACAAGGACAAAAAGCAGAGGTGAGAGGGGACATCCTTGCCTAAGACCCCGACCAACATGAAATAAATTTGATGCAGCCCCATTAATGAGGATGCTGAAGGATGCATTGCTGATACAACCAATAATCCAATTTATAAAAGATGGGGGAAATCCAGTTTGAATGAGAATGAGGTGGATGTAATTCCAATTGACATGATCAAAAGCTTTAGCAAGGTCAATTTTGAGGATGGTGCTCTTAAGATTCTTGTTTTTGATGGAATGAAAGACCTCTTGGGTAGTATCAATAGTTTCATGAATCTGCCTATGATGTAGAAAGGAAAATTTCTCCTTTGCAATATGTGCAAAGAGAATGGGTTTAATACGATTAGCAATGATTTTGGAAATAATCTTGTAGATGCAGTTATAGAGAGATATAGGCCTATAGTCGTGGAAGGATTCTGGGTGATCATGTTTAGGGATAAGGGCAATGAAAGTAGAATTAAAACCATCATAAATCCTACCAGATGTTCTACTCTCTTCAATGACAAGGAGGAGGTCGCGTCCAAGGAGTTCAAAAAAATGTAAGTATAATTCTATAGGCCAACTGTCTAGTCCATGAATTTTATCGTTTTTAAACCATTTTAGTGTAGAAATTTGCTGAATAATGATTAATTATCCACCGAGACTATCCTGATCACATATCAATTCGAATTCATATGCAACACATAATCTCTTCCACTCAGATCATCACACATGCGGAAATAAAACAAGTGATAGCACATCAAATCATCATACACATTAACACAGTATGTATAGGGAAAGCTTATAGCTGAAAACCCCGCAGCTATTGTGTATATTATAATGGAGAAAACATGTAACAAACTCAGTACAATACTCCTCACAAGTACTCAGTACTATCTCATGAAGTTACACACAAACTAGCTTGGTTTTGAACAAGTCACAGGTTCAAAACACATCCACTAATTGCCTGCCTCTATTGCGCAATCAAGGCTTGTCTAAATAGAGATCCAAGGTTCGAATCTCCTTGGCTTGACAGCGCAATCATCATGGGAAATTCCTCCAAGTGTGATGCAAATCTCATACACAACTGATGTCGCCACTGATAGCTAACTCCACCCTTTCATCTACCTCTTTCACTGGTCTCCACTGAACTGTCCATGCACTGTAGTGAACTGATGTGTTCTTGAGTTTAATAATGAGTTAATAATTAATGAATTAAATAATATTTAATTCACTCCACTCATTACTAGTTGATTAGCTAGTTAAACTAATCTCAACTAGTTCAACTAAGTTAAACCGAACACAACTCCACTAGCTGTCTCATTAACTCCACCAAACTTTTGCCACTGAAGTCCTAATTGAAGTCAACCATGCATGAGCTCACCAAGCCCTTAGGAATAGCGTAATTCCTCTGTCAGATGCATGAGCCACTTCCAAGGCTCGAACTGAAGTGCTCCAAGAGAGTAAACTGAAGTTTATAGTCCAAATATTATTAAGGGTAAATAATATTTGACTTCCCTATTTTTAGGATAGGTAGTCTAAATATAGACTTCGACCTATAGGTCAAAAAATAGAGGTCCATATATTTTGACCAACATGACCAATACTCCAAGAATAACATACTGCAACCCCTAGACCATGCTCCATATGTCTAAAAATAGACATAGTCTAAAAATAGACTTTGCGCCAGAATTTGCCTGCGGGCCCACTTAGTGAAGGCGACTTCATTTCACTAAGCTCCATCATCTTGCTGCATTTTCAACATTTAGTACCCCCTCAATCTCACCCATGGTGACCAGTGCATTGAGATCCTCAACCTGTTCCTCATCCACAAACCTGTTAAAGGTTCTAGCAATCTGCATGATATCCAACAGGTTGATGTTGAGTGGCGCTTTGTATTGATTTGTGAAGTGCCTGATGCCCAAATCCGATAGTTGTGCATGAGTTTTGGCCACAAATCCGGTATGATCAGATAGTTCCCATATAGTATTAATCTTGCACCTTCCTTTAGCACATTGTTGGAAAAAATTAGTGTTTTCATCCCCTGCATTCAACCATATAGCTCTGCTTCTTAGTCTCCACTCTTCTTCCTTATGACGAAGGATCTTCACCCTGGTGATTTCAAGTGAAATTAGATGCTATTTGGTGGAAATCGAGTGAAAACCCAAATATTCTGAATCATTAAGCTGAGAGATTTCCAATTCGATCCTACTCAGCTCCTCCTCCTCAATATTTTTTTTTTTCAAACCCATCTAATAGTGATTTCTTTGATATGCTTTAGATTCTCATTAAAAACCCTTGCAGGTTCTCTGTCAGGGAAATGATTGTAATGTTGCCATTCTTGAGATACCAGTTGATGAAATTCATGATCCTGTAACCATCTAGTATTGAATTTGAAAGGTGGGTGCGATTTCAGTTCTCCTACAAGGAATTCCATATATACCGGTGAGTGATCAGAGATACCACCCCTGCCAACCCACTGTTTAGTTTTAACCAATTGATTTTGGAACCGCTGCTTGATAAGGAAACGATCTAGGCGGCACGCCAAAGCAGCCTCCATAGTACGTCTATTTCTCTAGGTAGGTTGCTTCTTTGGCGTGTCAATGTTGATTAGCTCAGCCAGTTCCAGATTGGTGGTGAAAAAATCAGAGAGCGGGTCCGGAATGGCATATGGTTCCCAGGATTCTGAGATCCCCAAAGAAAAGTTTAAATCGCCACGAGGATGATATGCGGATGATATAGAAGCGAGCAATGAAGAAGTGATATCCAAAAATTTTCTTTGTTAACGCATGGACTGTACACGTTAATTAGGGTGAAGGAATGTTCAAAATCTCCATTGGAAACCTCCAAGCCAATGAATCCTTCCATCCCCCAACAACTCAACATCTGAGTGGTCCTGTTGTTGATGTCTAAAGCGCATCCACTAGATCGACCCCGGGCATCTAACGTCACAAAATTCTAGTTCGGGAGGAGAGAGTTTAGGATATTGTTAATGGAAATGCCATCCACCAAAGTTTCCTGAAGGAAAAGGGCATCAATGGAAGTTGTAAAAAGAAGTTCCTTTAGTTCCAGTCTCTTGACGGGGTTCGCAACCCCCTTGCAATTAAAGGAGAGGCAGATCATGAGGAAACCTCATATTTGGGTTTCCTTGCTCTAAGAACCCGAAATAGGGATGGTCGTGTGCCTGCTTCCACCTCTATATTGGCTCTTCTGATAGCCTTTGAGATAGCAAAGGGTCTACCACATGATATGGATGGAAGGATACCCTGTCCCATGCCAATGCCTAGCCCAGACAAGGGGGTCATGTGAGTGGAAGGTCGAAGGAAATAATGGTGCCCGAAAGATGAGGAATCTGCGGCCAAAGTGGGAGGTAGACCAGTAGACTCAGCGGAGGTATGGGGAATGGTGGGTGGGATGGAGGGGGGAGCAGAAGAAACAAAGCAACTAATGGAGTGTAATGAAAAAACTAAATGATGTGAAGTAAAAGACGATGCAGGAGATAAAAAATTCAGAATGGAAGAGGGGGACAGAGTGGTACCTAAAACTATGGACGAGAGATGCTGAGTAGGGTGGATAGGCGGATAATGTGTCCGGGCCTGAGTAATTGGCCATGAAGGCAGCACGGGCTCAGACTGATGATCAACATCTCACAGTTGCTCCTCAGGAGTCAGAAATATAGTAACCGGATCCGTTTGTGTAGCCATATGAGCAATTGTCTTATAGAGAGGGGTCCTCGCACCCAAAATAGGACATTATTTGTACAGATGCCCAACCGAATGGAGACATCTACATCTGAATTGAATCCCCTCGTAGTCCAATAGCTGCTGCCAAACCATCCCTTCAAAGAACATATTGTAGTTATCGTGCAGTCCATCACGAGTGTCCAGAAATACCAGAATGTGAGCCACAACGCAATTTCCAGACACTAAATTGGGTCTGTCATGATCTAAATATAGGCCGAAATCCTCGCCAATGCTGCGAAGAGATGCTTCATTCCAAAATTGTATAGGAAGCCTAGGTAATCGCATCCAGATAGGTCCCACTCTCGAATTTTCCTCGTTTGGGTCAAATAGAGGGAACCATCGTTTCTGGAGAACCAGGTGCATCTCAATCCAGAACTTGTTTAGAACCCAGTTGACCAGAGAAGGCTGTGAGAAAGTGAGGGTGAACCAGCCCTTGGTCAGTAAAATGACCCCCGGAAGTTGCTCCAAATGCCCTCCCCATATTTCCTCTGTCCAAATCTTAAGTCATGTGGTGGAGTATTTGTGTCCACGGACCTTTCCCACAAGCATGGTAGCGGCTGTTTGCTGAAAGTTGGCCATGCCTCTATCACGCCCAAAATTCGCGTTTCTGCTGTGCCAGTTCTTGACCGATTGAAATTTTTTTCTGCTTTCCGCGTGCAGGTGTAGGTCCCCAGATGTCGCACCAGGTTCTCTTGACCCCTCAAAATTAGATGATGGTGGTTGTGTATCTACTGTCCATGCTTCAAATGGAATATTTTCGAAGCACCCAGATGCCATCGTCGGCTTAGACGCAACAGAAGAAGTAATGGGTGGATCCCCCCCAATGCATAAATTTTCAAATGTGAGAGCCTCCGCGCAGATATTTTCAGTAACCTCGGCCATCAGTGAGGCTGATACAGAGTTATTAGCCTTCGAAAAGATAGGTGTGTCTAGAGTCTGATACTCATAGAGACTTATAACAGATGACGATGGGATAATATAGGTCGAGGTATCTAGACAACCCCCTTCAGATGCCAAGCAGCTCGCAAGAGTGACCGGTAGAGGTAGTTCCGGTTCGGGGATAGCCGGTGCAGGTATCATTTCCACCATGTGCGCCACCTCATCACAAGTCTCCTTCCCCCAAATATCCACACCCTCCAGAGGGTCCATCGAATAATCAACCTCTTCTTCGTATAAGCTCATGACCAAAATATGGGTCTGATAGTTGAACTATCGCAGGCTTAGTGGAGTGAAAATGTAATGTAATGCACCTAGAAACAACCGTTGCAGAGTCCATCTACTGCCCAAGAGCACAGTGGGTACCGACAACAATGATAACCACAGTAGTCGCGTAGGTCTCCACACCGCGCAAGTATGTTGAAACAACAACAGGTAAACGAGGATAAGGTAGTCGGTCAGAGCCACCGTCAGATAGTTCACAGCGACTGCATAGAAGGGTACTTAAAGCCCGTGACCGCCAATGACAGACCGCATGGGAAAGAAAACCAGCCAGAGACAAATAAATAAAAAACCTCCGAGAAATGTGGGAAGATAGGTTAGAAATCCCCTAATACAAAGAGTCCTGAATGATAAAAAAACTGTAAACTAACAAGATGTGCCGATACCGCGAGAAAGCACTAAGTTCCAGAACTCCATGGGCCCATATCCACCTTCAGCCCTGTGAACCCCATGGCCGCTTAGTAACATACTTTACGATGGTATTGGATGTTTTTTTATTAGAAGGACAATGTGGCATTCCCTCCCATGTTGGTTATCAAATTAGGTAGAAGTGGCAAAAACCTCAAATAGGGTTAGTTTTTTGAAACTCGGTGTTATTTGGTGATTGTATTATTTTGGTTTTTTATAAGATTAAGGTTATGTGTTAAAAGTGTTATATATTTTCCTTACAAATTTTAGTGGAATTGGTTTAAATATTTTATTTTATTTTTGAAATTTTTTTAGATAACTTTGTGTGGGATTGAGGTTATATTTTATTTGAACTAAAAGTAACCCGTGTGTTAATTTTGAATCCATAACTTTTTTATGATGATCTCATTTTTAAACAACCCTTCATATCACTTTTAGCATTTCCTTTTACGAGTTTCATCTAAGTTAAAAGTAAAAAAAACACAATGTATACCTGCAAATATTGAAGCCAATGTAGTTAAACTTTGAAGAGATTAGGGTGAAAAACAATGTGCCATTGCTAAAAATAAATTTCCAAAGTTCCATTTTTTATTAGATTTATTTTTTAGAAAATATAACATTTTAGTTTAAATTTCAATAAGATTTTGCTAAAATGATGTTGAACGTGTTGATATTAGATATTGTCAATAAAGGTATTAAAATGAAAGTAAAGGTTACTTGAACATACTGAAGTTAAGATGAATCCTTTCCCAGAGAAGAGTTTCCTACTCATGAGGCTTAGTTAAAGGATGAGTCTCGTCTTGCAGGAATTCCATGGAGGAAGGAAAATATTCCATGAAATCGAACATTCTGAGAAAATTACAAGAAGATTTTGTTAAAAAAATGTCTACCCTGGAGATATCAAAATTTTCCACACATTATAGTGTTGGAAAAATAGTCCAAGTGATTTTTAATTTGAAGCATTGATACAAAAAAATACTAAAATATTCTCACTAAGCTATAACTCACTTAGATAAAGAAAACAACTATTTATATAAACATCATCTTCAAATTCACACAATCTATAATGTCAATTTCCCTATTATCTTTAAATCTCTAGCTTAATGGGGAAATAAATTATTTACCCCTCCTAACAATATTTTAAAATAAAATGTATAACATAAAAAACATACCCACTTCTAAAGCCTCATCTAGGAATGTATAACAGACAAAACATACCCACTTCTGAAGCATCATCTAAACCTCAAAAGGGTTCAATTTTTTTTTCACTCAGTGAAAATAGGTTTGTGTCACAAGCTATTTGATATCTCTCTAGGCTTGGTAGACTCCTAAGTTAAGATGGATCTAGGTTGGTTGAATTTTACCCTTTAAATATGTTATGTTCCACATGAATACCATGGGTTCTCATACTACATGTCAATACCATGAAATTATTTTTATTTTAATGTTATTTTTTTATTATTTTTATTTTTCTAAGAGGGATCAAATCTCTTAAGATGCAAACCTCTTTAGAGTGAAAGGAGATTTGATCCAGTAGATTTAGATTTAAGATGTATATAAGTTGTTTTAATTCCCCCTCTCCCTTAAAATAAGGTGGGCTAACCTCTAGACCTAATTTTTTATAAAATAAATTTGGGGCAATTTGAAATATAAATTTACTT
This sequence comes from Pinus albicaulis, assembly GCA_034641835.2. Classification (NCBI taxonomy): domain Eukaryota; kingdom Viridiplantae; phylum Streptophyta; class Pinopsida; order Pinales; family Pinaceae; genus Pinus; species Pinus albicaulis. The sequence goes on along the minus strand of JAXQQM020060130.1, from coordinate 16,495 downwards.
TTTTTACCCTCTCCCTTAAAATAAGGTGGGCTAACCTCTAGATGTAATTTTTTTATAAAATAAATTTGGGGCGATTTGAAATAATGAAATAATATACTATGATACAAAAAATTCACCCAATAAAAATTTAAAACCCTTTAATTTCGCCCATGGGCGAAAATTCGCCCCTAAAACTTTCTATGCTTGTGATGGTTGCCAGAGAAATTAGTGGCATATCTTTTTATGAATCTAGATTAGGGTTATCATTTTCTTCCTTGTTCTCTTCGTCGGAGCTATCTTCTGAAGATTCTTATTCTTGTTCTGCTTCACAATTTGTCAAGTTTTTGCATCGTGCATTTGTGCCCTGGGAAATGCTTATCTCCACATGTCCAACACTTTCCATCCATTTTTATTTCAAAATTAGACTGCTTTTTTCCTTCATTGCGCATTGGTGGTGGAATGTACTTGCCAAGTTTTTCTGAATACGGTTTAATTAACTTTCCCTTTGAGTAGCTGTTTGATTTTTCATTATTGGCATATGGTGCTTTATGGAGTTTATGTTTCTGTTCAATAATTATGCCTGCTTTTCTGACATCTTCAATGGTCTGTGGTTTATATAATTTTAATTCTTCTCGAATGTAATCCTTAAGGCCACGACGATACATTTTTAATAGCTCTTTTTCTGAGAATCCTATTTTCCTTAATACTAACACTTCCCATTCATGAGTGTATTCTTTTACTGATCCCTTCTGTTTGAGGTGAACAAATCTCTCGTAAATATCATCCTCTTCTTCATCATGAAACCCTTTTAATAGGTTGTTTTTGAAAATTTTCCAATTTGACGAGCGAGTTGCACATTTGTTAGACCACCATAGGAACCAATCATACACTTCTACTGTGAGGTAATTGGATGTGGTCATGACCTTCTCTTTTTCACCCATTGGCAGGTTGCTCTAAAAATGGCGTCCATCTTATTTACCCATACAATGGCGCCTTTATGGTCCTTACCATCACATTTAGGTAATTATATTTTAATTTTGAGGTATTCTTTGCCGGATAACTTTGCATGGTACGGACTTCCTTAAAACTGTACATGTTGTATTCGTGGCTTTTCGTGCATCGAAAATTCATGATTTGAAAAAAATCCGCCTTCTAGAGATTTTGGACTTTGTGTTTCTGAGGGATTAAAAGGTGGATTGGTTCCTCCCATAGAATGACTCATCATGATCCTTATTGCTTTGATATTCTCTCCCATTTCATCTTGACTAACCTCAAAATTATCTTTCTTCCTTTCAACCTCATCAAGGCATCTACGCACTCTGTTGAGTTCGTCTTGAAATTTCTTTGAATTATCATCATTATTACTACTTCCCATTTTGTTTTTTTTTTCCTAGAAGAGGAAATTTATTTTTTTATCATTTACATAAAATAATTTAATTAATTAAATAATTATAATTAATTAAATGATCTTTATTTAGTTTATAATGTAACTATGAGCCAAAATCGACCAACACTATACTGTAACGGTGTATCAAACCACGTATGGTGAAAATACAGTGACATGTAATGAATGGTTTGGCGGGTCAGTGATCAACGGATAACGCAGGTAGAACTATTATTCATGATACTCAGATGTAGCATCGTAAATGAGAATCGGAAATGAAATACTGTCAACCAGTGTGAGAGTCGATATAGGAGATGTAGTGGTGACAGAGGGGCACAACACAAAGAAGGGACACGATAGGTGTGAACTTGATGATCGGTGGAAGGACACAGCAAATTGTGGAATGAAAAATGATAGCAGAGTGGGGGCATACGACTATGTGGGGACAGATGAATAACAAAAAACAGAGGGTGACGAAATGGCTCTGATACCACTGATACACTGGTTTGATCTTGAACAATTAATACTCATAGACATTTATGTATTCAATCATATATATATATATATTCAGATAAAAGATGGTTATCACAAGGCTAAGGTGGTTCTCCTTTATAGGAGTTGACTGTCCATGAGCCCAAAAAACACATCCCTTGGGGGCGGATGTTTATCCAAAACTAAATAAGTGTCTTTATCTTAATTTAATTAATTTACTAATTAATTAATTAATATGTATTTATTTTATTTTTATAATATTTTTTTATTTAATATATATATCGAGTTATGAATTTTTGTTGGGTGTGGAGCCTGATTATCTTGTTTATTTTGTATCACAACATTGGACCCATGTACTTTAATGGGGCGACAACGCCGCCCATAATTAAACGCTGCCTGGGGGGTCCAGGGGGGGCGGCTGCAACTTTATGGAGCCCCCCCTCTGGCGGCGGGTTTCGGGGGCAGCACCCCGAAGCTAAAAACAGATGTAAAATTGCCTTGTAAAAGTATAGTAATTTCTGGTCAATCTGTGCCTTTCATTAGGTGGATGATCTGACAGTAGAAGTTATGTTTAGTTTAGGGTTTTTTTCCCTAGAAGGCAACCCCTCGCTATGTATGAGGGTATTGTATTGTGGCTGTGCATTGAATGTGTATTCTCAGAGCGAGAAACAGATAGGGAGACTGTGAGAGAGAACAGAGGATATTACATCGGATCTGCTATAGGTTGTGTCTCTTCATTTTTCTGGATAATAAAAAGGAAGGACTGGTTGTTCGGGGTGGACGTAGCCCAAACTGGGTGAACCACGTATATCTGTGTCTCTCTGGTTTTATGTGTTTTCTGTGATTGTGTTTTCCGCATATTTTATGTGTTGCATTGCCCTATAATATATAATTTTCTAACAACGGGTATTGGAGCCGAAGGTCTATTTGGTTGATAAACTCACAGGAAAGAAGGGTTCTTGGTTCAAGTGGGAGAAATGGTGGAAGATGGTAAGTTTAGGGTCGAGAAATTTTGACGGCCAAAAATTCCCGTTGTGGAAGATGTAGATGGAAGATTATTTGTATAAGAAATATATGTACCTACCATTGAGCGGAAAAACAAAGAAGCCGACGACTATGAAAGATGCAGAATGGGAGATTATCGATAGAAAGGCACTCGGAACAGTACGGTTGTGCCTCGCGGTGTCAGTAGCCTTCAATATTTCGAAGGAAACAACAACAGAGGGTTTGATTAAGGCGTTGGCGAAATTATATGAAAAACCCTCAGCCTCAAACAAGGTATTTCTTATGAAACACTTATTTAATATGAAGATGTCGGAAGGTGGATCTGTTGCAGACCATTTAAATGATTTTAATACAGTTACCAGTCAGTTAAGATCTGTAAGGGTAAACTTTGATGATGAAGTTAGGGCTCTTTTATTTGTGTGCTCATTTCCAGAAAGCTGGAATGGTTTAGTTATGACCATTAGTAAATATGTCTCTGGATCTAGTACTTTAAAGTTTGATGATGTTGTTGGTGCTATCCTTAGCGAGGAAATGCGATGGAAAAGCTCCGGTGAGACATCGGGTAATGCTTTGAGTGCAGAGTCTAGGGGAAGAAGAACAGAAAGGGGAAAGAGCTTAGGATATCGCAGTAAATCAAGGAAAGGTAGATCCAAGTCTAGATCAGGGATAATGTACTGGAAATGCAGAAATAAAGGACACCTGAAGAAAGACTGTAGATCTCGAAAGGGAAAAGAGGGAGACACACAGAAAGAAAACAATCATGAAGCAAATGTGACAGGTGATGTGTCATAATATTCTTTGATTCTTTCTTTCGAAAATGTTACTGATTCTTGGTTTGTAGATTCAGGGGCCTAATTCCATGCCACACCTGATAAGAAATATTTTCATGACTATGTTCAAGGAGATTTTGGACAAGTCCGTTTGGATGATGATAAACCTTGTAAAATTGTTGGAATGGGTAAGGTTCTTGTAAAACAGCCAAATGGAAACCAATGGATTATAAAGGAGGTAAGGCATGTTCCAAATCTGAAGAAAAATCTGATTTCAACAGGGCAGTTAGGCAGTAAAGGTTGTGTGATAACTTTCACAGATAAAACTTGGAAGGTCACTAAAGGAGCCCTGGCAATAGAAAAAGGAGAAAAGGTTGGTACATTGTATTTTTGCAATGGTATTTCTAACTTTGTTAATGCTTTAACTTCCAAAGGAGCAGATGCAACATTATGGCATCATAGGCTCAGACACATGAGTGAGAAGAGGATGAATATTTTTCACTCAAGAAATTTGTTGCCGGGTTTGAAGAATGTTGATTTGGATTTCTGTGAGAATTGCATTTATGGAAAACAAAAGAGAGTCAGATTTCTTAGAGTTGGGAAAGAAAAGAAGAGCGAAAAATTAGAGCTTGTGCATACAAATGTATGGGGACCTACTCAGGTATCATCTCTTGGTGGCTCTCATTATTATGTTACTTTTATTGATGATGCAACTAGAAAAAATTGGATTCATTGTATTCAGAATAAATATGATGTATTTGATATTTTCAAGAAATGGAAAGCTTTGGTTGAGATTGAGACAGGAAAGAAGTTGAAGTGTCTCAGATTAGACAATGGAGGTGAATATTGCAGCAAAAAGTTTGATAGGTACTGTTCAGAGCATGGAATTCGCAGAGAGAAGACAGTTCCAAGAATACCACAAGAAAATGATGTATTAGAAAGGATGAGCAGAACAAACATGGAGTGTGCAAGGTGCATGAGATTGCATGCAGTATTGCCTTTACAATTTTGGGCATATGCTGTATATATTGCTGTTTATCTAATAAACAGAGGGCCTTCAATTTCCTTGGATGGTGGTATTCTAGAGGAAGCATGGACAGTAAAAAGGTAACCTACTCTTTTTTAAAGCCTTTTGGTTGTGATTCCTTTGTCCATATTAATAAAGAAAATAGAACAAAGCTTGAGGCAAAATCAAACAAATGTACCTTTATTGGATACAGTGTTAATTATTTTGGTTATCACTTATATGATTATGAAAATCACAAAATCATTAGGAGCAGAGATGTAATATTCAATGAAAAGGTATTGTATAAGAATCAGTTGCAGGAAAAGAAACAGGAAAAAGAAAAAAAATAATACACATTTCTTGATGAGATCACATAAAAAGTAAAGGTGCTTGAAAATAATAATAATCAACAGCCACAACAACAACAACCACCACAACAACAACAGGCACCTTAAACACCTGAAAGTGGTGTTAGAATATCTACCAAGATAAGTAGACCCCCTGAACAATACTCTCCTTCATTATATTATTTATTGTTGACTGATTCTGGTGAACTCAAATGTTATGAAGAAGCAATGCTGGTTGAAAGCAGGAAGAAGTGGGAGCTAGACATGGAAGAAGAGATGGAATCCTTAATGCATAACCAGACTTGGGACTTAGTCAGGTTGCCTGCAGGTAAAACTACATTGCATAACAAATGGGTTTACAGGCTGCAGGAAGAAGATGGAGGAAAACAGAGGTATAAAGCTAGACTTGTGGTGAAAGGGTTTTCATAGAAGAAAGGTATTGATTTTGATGAAATATTTTCTCCTTTTTTTAAGATGACTTCAATCAGAACTAGTTTAAGTCTTGTAGTAGCAGAATATTTACATCTTGAACAACTAGATGTAAAGAAAAAATTTCTCCATGGAGATTTGGAGGAAGAGATATATATGGAGCAACCATAAGGATATGAGGTCAAAGGGAAAGAAAAAATAGTGTGCAGGTTAAAGAAGAGCTTGTATGGCTTAAAACAGGCTCCAAGGCAGTGGTATCTAAAATTTGACAGGTTTATGTCTGAACAATGTTATACTAGATGTCACTCTAATCATTGTGTTTATATGAAAAAGAAAAATGATGGCAACTATATTATATTATTATTGTATGTAGATGACATGCTTGTTGCAGGGTCTAACATTCAGGAAATAAATGTGCTCAAAAGAAAATTGGAAAATTCATTTGCAATGAAGGATTTGGGAGCTGCAAAAAAAATCCTTGGTATGAGAATAACTAGAGACAGGAAAAATCTCAAATTAACACTGTCTGAGAATGAGTACATACAAAAGGTGTTGAAAAGATTTAATATGCAGAATGTAAAACCAGTTAGTACACCTTTTTATAGCCATTTCAAACTTAGTAAGGAGATGTGCCCCAAGACCCAAGAAGAAATGGATTATATGTCTAGAGTTCCATATGCATCATTAGTTGGAAGCTTAATGTATGCAATGGTCTGTATAAGGCCTGATATTGTACATGCAGTGGGAGTTGTAAGCAGGTACATGAAAAATCCAAGAAAATAACATTGGATGGCAGTAAAATGGATTCTCATATATTTGAGAGGTACCACAAATCAAGCATTATGCTTTGGTGGTTCAAACATTTCTCTACAGGGATATGTTGATGCAAATATGGAAGGTGACAAAGATAACAGGAGGAGCACTACAAGATATGTATTTACTGTAGGTGGAACAACTGTCAATTGGGTTTCAAAAATCCAAAGTGTTGTTGCACTTTCAACAACAGAAGCAGAGTATGTTGCTGCTACAGAGGCTAGTAAATAAATGATTTGGTTACAAAGGTTTATGGATGAATTGGGTAAGAAGCATAATATGGGCATGTTATACAGTGATAGCCAAAGTGCCATTCATCTTTCAAAGAACTCAGCGTTTCATTCCATGACTAAACACATACAACTCAAGTACCATTTCATACAATCAATATTAGAAGATGAACAGTTGAAGCTGGAAAAGATACACACTAGCCATAATCCTGCAGATATGCTAACAAAAGTTGTAACCATGGAGAAACTGAGATTATGCTCAGTCTCAATTGGTCTTCAAGGATGACGATGAAGAGGAGAAACAACCAGGTCCAAAGAGGAGTCATTTTCCAGCAAATGAAGCAGCGGTGAGTTGCTACAATCAGTCTCCAAGTGGGAGATTGTTGGGTGTGGAGCCTAATTATCTTGTTTATTTTTTATCACAGCATTGGACCCCTGTACTTTAATGGGGCAGCAACGCCGCCCGTAATTAAACACTGCTTGGGGGTTCCGGAGGGGGGGGGGGGGGGGTGCTGCCTGGGGGGTCCATGGGGGGGGGCCTTGTAAAAGTATAGTAATTTCTAGTCAATCTGGGCCATTCATTAGGCGAATGATCTGACGGTATAAGTTATGTTTAGTTTAGGGTTTTTTTCCCTAGAAGGCAACCCCTCACTATGTATGAGGGTATTGTATTGTGGCTGTGCATTGAATGTGTATTCTCAAAGCGAGAAACAGATAGGGAGACTGTGAGAGAGAACATAGGATATTACAGCAGATCTACTGTAGGTTGTGTCTCTTCATTTTGCTGGATAATAGAAAGGAAGAACTGGCTGTTCGGGGTGGACGTAGCCCAAACTGGGTGAACCACGTATATCTGTGTCTCTATGGTTTTATGTGTTTTCTGTGCTTGTTTTTTTCGCATATTTTATGTGTTGCATTGCTCTGTAATATATAATTTTCTAACAATTTTTACTTCATAAAAAATGGCATGGCTAAAAGGAAGAATCGATCCATTAAAGAATGTTTTAGAGCCATGCTATATGACCAATAACTTCCCAAGTTCTTATGGGGAGAAGCTTCTATAACAACATTATAAATTCAAAATCGAAGTCCTCATAGAATTCTTAATGATATGACCTCGGAAGAAGCATTCAGAGGAAAAAATCCAAGTGTTGATCATATCCAAAATTTTGGATGTCTTGTATACATTCACATTCCCAAGGACAAAAGGAAGAAGTTGGACCCAACAAGTATGAACTACATATTTGTTGGATATAGCACTTCATAAAAAAATACAAAAATTACATCAACGAAGATTGTCATATTGAAGTAAGAAAATATGTCATTTTTGACGAAAACATTTCATACAATAATTCCAAGGATATTCCCATTGATTTTGATGATGAAGAAGACTGTATCTTTGCAAATGAATATGTTTTAAGGAATAAAAATACTCCGAAACCTACAACTAATCATGAAGAAATTGAAGGACCAAGTGATCCTATACAACAAGTCATCATCCTTGAAACTCGAAAGTGATCAACTTGGTTAAGGTCAACTCTACAGGAAGTTGAAGGACATGCACCAACAAAAGGAACATTTAGAGAAAGAAAATATCCTAAGATTTATTCAGGTTATGCAACTTACATGACTAGAATTATTGAAGCATAACATAAGACTTATGAAAATACAACCCGACATCAAGACTGGAAGAAAGCAATGCAAGAATAATACCAATCTATAATGAAGAATGATATTTGGGAAATTGTTCCTAGACCTAAAGAAAAATTGTATGTGACTTCCAAATGGGTGTACAAGATAAAGCGTGAAATTGATGGAAGTATTGATAATTATAAGGCAAAGTTTTTAGCAAAAATATTTCTCATAAAAAAGGAATCGATTATGAAGAAAATTTTACTCCTACAACCATATATACAACCATTAGATCACTCATTTCTATTGCAGCTACTATGGGATGGAGAATCCATCAAATGGACATAAAATAACCTTTCTAAATGTGGTGATTCCTGAAGAAGTCTACATTAAGAAACCCAAGGGATTTGAGTTTCATGACAAGGAAACACATTTTGTAGATTGAAGAAGGATCTATATGGCTTGAAGCAAGCCCCTAAAGCATGATATGGTAGGATGGATGCATATCTACTAAGACTTGGTTTCATCAAAAGTCCTACAAATCCTAATCTCTACATCACAGTGACAAAGAATGAACATGTGATCATACTACTCTATGTGGATGACCTAATAATAATATGAGTAGAGCATAATATTAAGAATGCAAGAAGCAACTTGCAGGTGAATTTGATATGAAGTGTTGAGAAATCTAAGGCAACTAGAATATGTGATTTCTCTTATTTTGATAACTACTTGTGATCTATTTTTACTTTACTTGATTAAATTCTTCTTTCCTTTATTATTATTAGTGTTCTCTATCATCAAACATCTAAAAAATCATAAAGAACAGTGAGATAATAGGATACAAGATGTAGGCAATCAACCACAGCCAAAACTTCTCCAACTGAGAGGAAAATCCATCATAATTATTCTCTTCTTATAGAACTTCAATTTACAAATTCCAATACCTATGACCCTCGACCAAGACTCTCCAAGACCAAGTCAAATTTTTACTTCTTAAATTACTTCTAACAATGACTTCGACCCCAACAACAATTTTTTCAACTTGGACCTTGATGCAACTTCAAAAAATTCAGGCTAGTAGCTTCATAGCTTTGACTTAGAACAAACTTCACAACTTCGACCTTGCAGCTTGACAACTTTGACCTTGCAGCTTCACATCTTCGAACTTGCAGCTTCATAGCTTTGATGCAAATTCAGAATTTCATCTTGTGTAGTAACTGTTGAAACCCTCACAAGAGAAAGAGAGAGGCCCAAATCTTCGAACTTGTTATTCTTCTCCTTCTTCGTCCTTTTCCAGCTTCTATCTCGAGGAGATTGAACTTGCTTGAGTGAGTGTCCAAATGAGGTCAAGTTCCTTCTTATTTATAGGCTTGTGAGGGGTAAAAATTTCTCTCTTTAGGCCAACTTGTCCCTTCATGTATGCCGACTTGATCTTTGTGCCTTGACGATGATCAGAATCTAGATCAAGGACAAAAATTATCTCAAAAATGAAAGTGATCAGAATTGCACCAAACTAGAATGAAAGAAACTGGCCTGTCACAAGGAATCCAATGCAACTCATTTCGTTGAAAACCGAGTTCGGATGAAGGAGTTATGGTGTGTTGATCGTCGTTCAAAACATACAATTTAAAAAAAAAATATTGCAGAACCGATACATCTAATTACATGGCAATCTAGTGAGCATGCATAAAATCTTCTTCAGTTTTTCACCCAATGGGATTGTGACAAGTTTCACAGTTAGATTTTCCAGTTTGATTTGTAAAGGTAAAAATTGCCCAATATCCTCCAAAGTTGAATGTGGGTTCATAATTATTATTTCTTAGAAATTATTAATTTTTAATATATTAAAAATTGGATTATTATATATATATATATATAATTAATATTTTATATGGTTTTAAAAAGAATCACATTTTATATTAATATGTTTATATATATAAATATTAATTTAAAATATCATGTATTATTAAAAATTTTATTCCACATTTTTAATAAATAAAAACCCAAAGTCTAAATCCCCATTGGATACATATTATATGGTGGAAGTTTAACAACATGGTGGAATATGTAATTTCAACTTTTTAATACGTGTATTTATTAACTAACGTGTAGGCATTAAGCAAATACTGTTGGAGCGTATGTTAATATGGTGTATTATAACACATTATCACATTATATGCAAAGTTTGAAAGGCATATCATTCCGGTGCAAAACAATGAAGGAGAGGCGCAGGTCTAGGTTCGACCCCATGACATCACCCCAAACACTCTAACCTTCAACCAATGTGCCACAACCTTTGCATTTTAAAATGGGCGTGCAGATTTTATATTTTAATGCAGTTGCAGATTCCAATGGAGGAGCAGGAGCGACCAACCCTCCTCCGAATGAGACCTCACCATATGACCTTGGTTGAGCGCCCAGTTAAGCAGGATTAATGCGCACTTAATGCATAGTTAATCTGTAGTTAGCATTAATTAACTTCATTTTTAAGTTGGCGGGATTTTTGGCAATATCTCCAAATCCGGTGCCACTTCCAAATTTGTCGGGGTTAACTGGCAGTTTTCCAGATTTAGAGGCAGAATCTAGGGAAAACTTTAATGAGGCCTATCTTGGTCAATTTTCATCCAATTTTTGCTCAAGGATAGTCATTATTAGTATATTGGCATGCTCTGAATCCATTGGAACATCTTGCAGAGGCAATGGAGCTCATATACAAGTGTTTTTGGCATGTTGAATAATTTTGAAGCCTAGAGCCACCAGGAGGGAAAGCCATGTCTAGATCAGATGAAGGCCAATTTCAGTGAGTGAATAGTCAATATTTGATGTATTTGATGCTCTGAAAAGTGGTACAATTTATAGAGGTGTTGGAGCACATCTGAAGGTGCTTTTGTCACTTTGGAGATTAAACAAGTCCATGGCCACCAAGTGTGGAGGTCAAGCCTAGAGGAGTTGTGAACCAAATTGAGAGATTGAATAGTCATTTTTGGGGTTTTCATGTCTTCTGAAGCCAATGGAAGAGTTATTAAATCTATTGGAGTATCATAGTTGCTTGTAATCAGACTTTTGACTCATAATCCAAAGAGGGCCTAGCTAGTTAAAGCAGATCCATGAAGATGTAGCCCAGGAGGGGTGAACTCCATCATTATCCATTGTGTTATGTGATTGTTGTGAGTTATTTTACTGCATTTCATTTGCTGTTTATGAGTTTTAAAAATTTAATTAACTCAAAATTTTATCTTAAAAAACACATGAAACTACACACATAAACCCCTTCACAAATGGTTAATTGAGTCGATCCTTAAACACATTTTTAATATTGATGAGGGAGCTTGCATAGAAATAAAAAGTTGTCCCATATGCAGATCAAATTGGCATCAGAGCAAAAGTTTAGCTCATTTTAGCCAAGGTTAGCTATTGGTTGTTGAATTTGTGCAAGGATAATTAACAATTTTCCAAGTTTATGTGTGAAGGAGAAGGACAAGATTGAGACTTAAAATTCTCAAATCACAACAAAGAAGATTTTTATGCACTGCATGTGTGATGGAAAATTCATTAAGTGATGCTTCTAGTCTATATTCCTTACAAAATCTCTTTGATAAAGAGATGTTGTAGAAACTCTACATCATGATTGATAAGATGCAAGAGATGTATGAAGATAAGAGGGAGAGAAATAAACTTCAAGAGCAGTTGATTTCCATGAAGGAGGAGAAATAAGAGATTCTTGAAAACATGCATGAGATGGAGATACAATTCCATATTGAAAATGATAAAATAGCAAGGATGCATGAGATGGAGACTCAACTCCATATTGCCAAGGAAGCCTTAGCCAAGCATGTGCTTGAAAAAGAGGTATGCAATTCAAGTTTATCTTCAATTTCCTCTCAAGATAAATGTGTAGGTGCTTTTGAAAGGCACGCTGGAGGAATAGATCCAAATTAGATGGGCTATGAAGGTAAAGGATTAAGCGAACATGCACAAGGCATAGTTGAGCCAATTGTTGTGGAGGAAAGGCCTAAGTATTTGGGTCTTAGTTATGGAAAACATGATGGAGAAAGCTCTAAAGCCAATGAGGCCCATGAAGGCGTTACAAGAAGGACTTTAATTTCATGTTCATTACCTCAAGATTGTGAATATTGTGTTCACGAGGAATGCAAAAGTTTTGCACCCACTTTGCAACAAGGTGCTCATAAGTGATGGGCCTCTAAATTAGACATAAAATAAGGCCCATCTAACCTTTCTTAGGACCATATACCTTCCTTATGCACATAAAAGGATATATTAAATCTCTCCTTCTACACTTAATAATGTTTTCTTATTCTTTAATATGTTCTTAGGAAGGATTAAAGGCAGTTGCATATTTTTACCTAATATTGCTTATTTTATAGAATATTGTGAGAATATTTGGAAAATTATACAGATTTGGAGAAGGAGATGATTTAGGGACTTTCTCCCTACCACTGGAAGATCAGGATTGGAGAATAAATGAGCACAAAATCAAGAAATTAGGGAGAAATCTTGGAGAGATTCAAGGGGATTGTCCACCCTACTTAACTCTCAAAGGCAGCCAAAGGATCCTCATGAGATCCCCCTCCAGTAATTCGAGTTCCAGAGGCACCAAGTAACTCAAGACCAAGTGAACTAAAGCCATACTTCACTTGGAGTCTCCAGAAAATCGAATTCCAAGAGGCAACCAAGCAATTGAAGACGAAGAGCACTCGATCTCTGTTTACTAGGAGTCAAGTGGACTTAATCACCATTTTCCAAGGGAGATGTTGGTAGCTGCCCTGTAGAATAAATAAAGCAGAGATAGAGCTATGAAGGGGTTAGTTAGTTACCTAGTGCATTGATTCTATTCGACTTCCATTCCATTTGACTTCCATCCCATTCGACTTCCATTCCATTCTTTGATTCCATTCCACCCCATGCCATTCATTTTCCATTCTCTTAGGCTTTTGTTGTTTAAGACCTCCGGGATGTAATAAGACTATATTTTTGTAATGCAATGAGTAGTCAGATGTTATTTTATTGATCTAGTTCCAGAGAGCTGGGCTCGTGGGTTAGGGCCCAACCCATGTGCCTCAACTTCTTTAATGTTTCATGTTTTTCTTTCATGTCAGTTAGCTAGTTTTTCTTCTGAGAATTTAGCTAGTTTGTTGGTATTTTTATTGATGTTTTAGTTTTCTTTTTCTTTTGCTGTAGATTTAATCTGCTTACCTAGCGGTAGAATAGTTGATAAACTCCATAAAGCTATGAGGTCAACCTTCCCCTCTCAACTTTGTCAATATAGCGCGAGGGGGTTAGAAATTTCCCCACATTCCAAAAATGCTTTCTCGCTTATGATTTCATGGAAATAGATTAGATTAGTGCCTGTATTTTAATGAAAATATTGTCTTCATTTCTTGCATAAATAGGCAGGTTGATTGCAGGTACAGGCAACACAGCCCAGGAGAATTTTTCCAGCACCTCCCACTTCATCTTCCATCTTCCTTCCATCTCTGTGTCACGCTCCCGAACCTTGCCTTCATGCCTCCATTCTTCCTTTTTTTTCTCTCATCGCAGCTACCACACCCACCTTTTGATTCATTAAAACACTTCAAACCATTCAACCCACCTTATTCCTTTCTTTTTATTTATCCTGAATACTTTATATTTTTAATGCTAAATGCTTGAAAAACCATTGAAAATCATATTCCGCCTTTCCTCCTCAAACTTCCCGCTACCGTACATCACAATTCGCAAATTGTAGTATTCAATTTACTTCCATTAACACTTACCGCTTCCCGACGTCGATTGTGATATTAGTCACATCGCAAATCGCTCACTATGCCTTTTCCCTTTTTCTTTCGAGACTTACTGCAACTCTGCCGCATCGCAATTGCACGTTGCACCGTTTACCTTTTTTCCTTAATTCCTACCACTTGTTGTTGACGATTGCGATATTATGATACTGCATGTCGTAGATCACGCTTTTTCCCTTTTTCTTTTGAGACTTACAACAAATCGAATTTCGCTGTCTTTTTAATCAACACTTCCTCTATTCCTCCAGATTTGCGATATTGCGAATTGCGATGTCGCACTTCGCACTCCATAAGGTTTACCTCATCGCGTATCACACTTCGCACTTTTTAGCTTTTCCCTTTAACCTTTTCCTCTCCAACTTTGCGATATTATGATTGTGATACCGCATATCGCATATCGCAACTTTTTCCTCCATTGCGTCTCTGCCATTGCACTTTTTAATCCTTTCCTCTCCAAAGCCATTTGCGCCATATTCTAAGGTTTTAACCCCCTCTTTCCACTTCTAAGCCTCATTTCATGCGTTAAGCCCTCCATTAGCCTCTTTAGCCCTTTTGTTTCCTCCAAGAAACACTCTTAGAATTAAGTCATGGATAGGTTAGTTCCATGAATAGAAATATGATAGATAGACCATGGGATAAATAGAGTGCATTTAGCCGATTGGCCAAGTTAAGTGTGGTTTAGAATTAGTTTCCTTTCTGCAATTTATTTTCAGCAATACAATTTAGTTTCTTTTCAATCATTTCCTTTTCTGCAAATTAAATTAGTTTTATTTCTGTCATTTCTTTTCAGTGATTTAATTTAGTTTCCTTCTGTCATTTTACTTCTGCAATTTAGTTTAGTTTCACTGAAGTGTGATAGAATTCACTGAGAACCCTGAGAAATAGCACCCTTTCGTAAAGTGGAAGAGGATGACATGAACATAATGCATCTGATGTGTATATAGCACTGTCACCTCTTAGTTTGTACGAACCCCGGGTTGATAAAGTAGGGCAACCCCTAGGAGTTGCAACACTCTTGGTGCAATACCAGGGCTCACCACTTTTTGACATCGTTGCCGGGGAGGTGTCTAGTAGATGCTTTGATTCTGTTCTAGCATTATTTTCTTCTTTCATTTTGATGTTGTTTCTGCAATATTGAAAAATACAAAAAAAAAATCTGATTTTCATGCCTCATAGGAGTGGGGACACTCAATTAAAAAAACAAAAAAAAAAAACTTCTCCAATACCAACCCCCCCACTTGACCACGTGGTGCAGTAAGAACCACATCACCGTACAAATTTGTAGGAAAAAGATATGTATGGATATGATGAAAATCAAGAAGAACTTATTGGGTTTCCCATTCAAGATATGGAGATCAGTGTACATATGAAGAACATCCCTCCATCTTTCCTTCCCAACTTCCACGGTATGAGGACAAAGGATCCGAAGAAATTTCTCTTTGAATTTGAGATACTTTGTATATCTTATGGCTACTTATCACACACTCAAAAACTGATATTATTTCCTGCAACATTGAAGGATAGAGCTCTTAAATGGTTCATGAGTATAGGTGCTAATTCAATAAGATCATGGAATGATATGCAAAAGATATTTCTAGAAAAATATAAAGATCGTGATCTTAGAGAAGGATTTTTTAGAATGAACCAAGAAGAAGATGAGATCCTTGAGGATCTAATAGAGAGGTTCATGTATACTGTTAAGAGGGAAAAATTGCATCATCTAGGATTTGACACACTAAAAACCCTCTTACTTAGAACAATTAGGGATGAGTGGATTGATCTCCTTAATCTCACGAGTAGAGGAGATGTATACCAATTGTCATTTGAAGAAAATTGTGAAACATGCAAGCGCATATCAAGAGGAAGGGAAAGAGTAAGTAAAGCAACATCAACATTGGTAAGGAAAGATAAACTTGGAAATTTGCTTGATAAATTTAAAACATAATTTTTTAGCAATCTAAGTGAACAATTAGAAATGTTAAGAATGAAAAATAAGAAAAAATAAGATGCTGATATTTTTGTTATCCATGCAGAATCATATGCTACTAAATGTTGTTCATTATTCCCCAGGTTTAAAGAAGTTTAACAAGAAGACAATGGAGCAAGGCAATCGCCAAAGAAGTTATGTTATGTAGCTCCAAGGATACCCTCTCAACCTAGTCAACTTGATATGATGCAAGGATCCACTTCAAAATTTCAAGCTTATTCACATCCATTTCAAACTAATTAGGATACACTCCCTCCTTGGAAACCTTTTCCAACTCACCCCCAAAACCAACCTTGGTAACATGGTTGGCAAGGTCCTTATTGGGAAAATCCACAATATCCTCAATATTAACCTCTATATCCTCCATACCCAACTCCGTGCTATCCCTACCAGCCACGTCGACCACAAACACAACCTCAACCACATCCATCTCATATATCCACCCCCACTCAACTACCTATACCACCATTTCCAAACCTGCACCATGAAGTATCTCAGCCCACTTATAGTGCTGAGGTACAACACTACCAAACATATCCTCTTAATCCAAATGGTCTACATCTTAGTTCAAGAAAGGTATTGCAAAGAAGATATTTTCTCAATGTCATTGAAGGAGAACA
>JAXQQM020074187.1:0-120486 GCA_034641835.2 Pinus albicaulis | reverse complement strand
TTAATCTTGCTCATCACACATGTCTTGCTCATCATACATGTCTTGTAGTGGTTGAGCTTGTGTTTGCTCAAGGAAAGGCATAGGTTGCTCTAGATGACCAATATTTAAATTAGCTTCATACCTATCCATTCTCTTTCCAAGCATGTACATCATTTTTTCCATTATGACCATTAGCTTGGCTTCTGGGTCTATATCTAAATCCATGTTTGTAAATAAGAAAAAATGTCACTGTATCTTGTCAACCAGTTCAAAGTCTTCTACCAATGGAGTCATTTGGTCTTTTAAGAGTTGTGGAGTCGCCAGGTGGAGGATTTCAAAGATTTGAGATGAGTTGCTGTCCACCATCAACAATTGAATACCAATATAAGGAGATTATGGGTCTTATGAGGTCTTAAGGATGTATAAGATGTAATTTACTCAGAATCCCCAGTGGAGTCGCCAAAATGTCAGGCCTCTATAGTTTGCAAGATTAGAAAATAAAAAGCTGCAGAGCCTACATATGAACCACTTTGGAATTCTAGGATCTAGCCCTCCTGAATCCAGAGAGGGATATCTCTATAAGTGCAAAGATTGATTTATCTTTTAAGGTTTTGGAATGTGATTTTAGGCTAGTTATTAAGAACAAGGGTTTTGTTTGGTTGGTTGGGTATGATCTTTAATTGAGTGGAAAGTCCTGAAAATGAAACGGTTTCAGAGGGGTAAAGATGTGAATAATCAAAACAAGGTTCAACTGATAGGATGGGTGTGAAACAACACTTAATCCATTGGGCTATGGAGTCATAAAAGTTTTTAATTGTACAACAATTTTCAAGAGTGGTCCATGGGGAAAGTCATCTATAACAAAGGATCTTTTAGATTAAATGATGGAATGGAACATTAAAAGTGTTGTGAAGGTGGAAAAAGCCAATAATTTCAACAAGGATTTATCAAATTTCCAAACAAGAGAAGCCTTTTTAAGTAACTGTTTGAAACCAGCCAAAGGACAGGGTTAACCATAGACTTCTTTGGAAAAGCTTGTATTAAAGCTAACTTATCAGACACACAATCTAGTAATCCACATGACTGTTGAGTCATAAAAAGGTATCTTTTGAACACCTAATTAGGCTACATTAATTGTCAATATGGGAGCAAATTTTTATTTCAAGAGTGTACTCTGTCTGAGGCTGCAATTAACTAAGAGTAATGCTATGAAGATGTAGTACAGAATTCTGAATACAAGAATAAACAGATGCTTGTAAAGGAATCTAATTATAGTAACATAAATGGAAATGCTCTTAATTAAATCAATCTGCAAAACATCAATCAAGGATACAGTAGTAGTAACTCCTTCCCTTAGAAATCGATGCAAGATAACCAATCTAGGGACTTGGAGGCAATAACCAGTGTCCTCTACAGTTGAAGATCTTAAGACAATCAAAATGAAATAAAGCTCGAACTACTTGCTGATAAAAATAACTGAAAGGAACTACAAAGGCTAGAAAGGAACAACAACTTGTAACTCCTATGCATACACAACAACTATAACCAAACTATCTGCTAATTTAAATCTATGAATCAGAAATGAGCAATAAATAGAAATGGAACAACAATATAAATTGAACAGCAATTACAAACTTAACTAATCTCAATACTTCAATCCTGTCGACAGCCAATACTACACAACAATCAATTATCATAAGCCAATAGAACAACAACTAGAATCGAATACAGAACAACAAAGCTTTCACAACGATAGGAAGATAAATGAACATCTAATGTACTTCTTGAAAATGATAAAATAGTAATGAAATTTGTTAATGAATCTGTATTCAATCTAACAGTAGTCAATCAACTCTGTAATCGAAATAAACAGTAAACACAACTTCACACAACAGTAAGCAAAGATTAGAAATACAAACAGCAAGGTAATTCCACCAGAGCCAGGCCCTTAGCGCTAGTGAAATACTGCTGGGCTACTTCAGAACTTAAGAGATGAAATGAAACACATGTTTAATATTAATCGAACATAAATTATTACAGAGGCTATTCTCTCAAAGTCGAGAGTCAATAAACATAATATTACAAAGGAAATGTCTGAATATAAGAACTTTTTCGACCCTTGATCACTAAAGGACATTGCTTTATATATTAGACCCTGAAGGACAAGACAAGGAATAAGATGAGTTTGAACAACGATCCCTTGGGATCGAAGGACCCTGAGGGATTTTCTCCCCTTCATTTAGTTATCATCTTGTTTACTTTGACCGATGCCGAGCTGTCCCCTGCCTCTTTTTAGAAATTCGTTCGGATCTCCTTGTCTTTGGAAGGATGTGGTTCAACACTGATGGAGCAACTGTTACATTGATCTCAGCCTCGCCTTTGGTACAACTGTTCACTTCATTTAATTCCTGTTTTATAAAAAAAAAGCAAACTTTAGTCATATTTTTACAATGATCATAAACCTTTCCAATTCCATCATAATTCTTATAATAAATTACCTTCCCAAGGTAAAAAGGAGTATGTCTATAGTAAAAGAATGAGAAAATACAAAGTAATTTCATACCTTTTTCACTGCCCAACATACCCCCTTGCTTAATATTTTTCATGTCCTCATGAAAACTATAGTTCACATGGAGAGCAGTCAAAGAATAAGCTGGATAAGGTTTGTCATCAAAAAGCCTAAAACCATGTAGTGCAGCTAATTCCTCAAAAACATGCTTTGTCTGTCCTTCGGGGAGTTCATAAATGGCTTTGTAGTCTGAAGCAGGATACCATGCAATAGGGCTTCGGAACCTACACCCTAGCCATAATGGTCCTTCTTTTAAAATAAGATGATTATAGGAAACCAAGCGGTCTGCAGCTAGCCCAAAGTTTTTATAAATAAATGGTTCTCTGTTTTGCACATTCTGATTGGAAATTCTCCACTAGACCTTAGCTGCCATATAAGCTTGGTTTCTAATGGATAAGAAATAATCTGTTCCATTCAAGATAATTGATTTGTGGACAGGCACCAATGTTTGGATAACGCCTTCCTTTGTCATCAAAATTTTCTGCCTAGCCCAAAATTGGGATGGGTTCTGAGGTTCACTCCTAACCCACAAATATAATTCATTTTCTTGCCTTTGGAAAGCATTATAGGCTTTAAGCCATTTTAATTGATTCACATCAAAGGAAATAAATGTCTGATGTTGGAAATCTCCCACAAAAGAGCTAGGATTTGATTCACAATCGTTTTCAAGTATTAGATTATGTAAATAAAATTCACACAAAAGGCGATGTACTTTGATCCCATAAAGTTTGCAGCATGATACAAAGTCATCTATAGTTTTTAGCTCTATGGATTTCCATACCCTAACTGCCTTAATCTTTAGCTGTAAATATCTTTCTAGTAAAAATAAATCATAGTTTTTGGCGGGGCATCTATAGGCTAAGACATCAGTGTACAATGAGGAGAGAGTGTCCATTCGATTGTAGGCTAGTTTTAATTGGTTCATTACATTGTTAGCATTTTCCTCTGCTCTTCGAAACTTTTCGTGAGCTTCAGCTTCTGATTTGTGAATAATATTCATATGTTGTTGCAACTCCTGATATATCTTCCTTGGGATAGTGTCTTCTTCCAACCTTTGCCTTTCTATTTGGGCCTGTGCCAACTCCTCTTGGAGTCTAGCTAGTGTCGGATCACTAAAAGTATGCTGACTACTAGATTGCATTTTTTCACTTGAAACGAGTCTCTCTGGAGCAGCTTGCGTTGGAACATCTGTTTGCTGTTCCGTATCTCCATAATTAGGCTTAGGCATGGCTTCTTCAACTTGGGGGTTCCTCTTAGCGGCCACTTTTCTCTTTTTTGACATTCGCTTGGTAGCTATGCTTCTTCTCTTGGGGGCTCGCTTATGCATTTGTTTCATTATCAGAACCCTAATGGTTTGCCTGAGCTATTCTATGAGTTTATGAAGCTTCATTCGTTCCGTGCGAAGCTTTTCAATCTCAGTTACTTTCCTCCTCTTTTTAATGGAACAACTGTTCCTTTATCTGGACCTGTTTGCTTGACAGGGTGTTGGTCCATATCAGCAGTGCCTTCAGTTAAGTTCTCTTCTTGGTATTTTGCTTGGGGTTCTTCTTCCACATTCATATGCCCTTGGCTAAATTCTTCGGGAATCATATCCTCGGTTGACTCTGCAATCTCCTGAGGACTTCCAAGTTGGGATATTACTTTGGTGTTCTCTTTTTCTTGTTCATGCCTTTCAGGGGAAGCACCCTAGCTTCGCTAGGGTTTGCTGTTTCATCCAAAATTTCTTCAGCTGTATCTTTATTGACTGCAGAGTGCTTCTGTAACTGATTAATATCAATGTTAAGATCCAAAGGGCTATGAGGTTGCACATAGTCACTCATATTGGCTAGAATTTGGGCCAATTGGTCTTCTTGGAAATGGCTTACGGTAGGATTATCGGGAGGCTCTGATGCCTCATTTCCGCTATTATTTTTTTCTTCGTCCTCCTCACAGGTATGATAGCTTCCTTCTTCCTCATCCGAATATCGAATTTCTCCTTCAATTTCTTCTTCCTCAGTATTTCCTTCCTCTACACTGGATTGTTTTTCACCACTGGTGTGGTGACTTATTTCTTCTTCGTCCGAGTAGTGAATTTATCCTTCCATTTCCTCTTCTTTATCAGTATGAGGGATTGCTCCCTCCAATTGTGGAGGGTGTTCATCCTTTGAGCTGTGCAATTCCAGGGGCTGGCTACTGTTGGCCGGAAGTCCTTCCATCATCCACCTACTTCGTTTTGAACAGAGGGACTGTCTATGAGTTGATGGCTTAGCTATTGAGCCAGCCATTCTCTTGCGTTTCGGGGCAGGTAAGGCTAACCCTCCATCAATGGAGAATATCAACTCTTCCCAGCTGGTCTGTTTCTAGGCGAGGCTACGACTTACTATTAGTCGAATTAAGCAATGGTGGCTGACCACCATATATGTGTGCTAAGATTTTCTTATGTTACGGGAAATATCATATAACATGGAATTTAAAAATGCAGTCAAATTGACAGTGCATTTATGTTTTAATACAACCAGTAGCTTAAGGTGCTGAGGTCTTACCACATATTTCCTTTTGTCACACGTTATATAGGCTTGCACAATCTTGGCCAATTCCATCCATGATTCTCCCAATGATGCTGGCTGAAATCCTTTTCCTTTGACAACCAATTTCTGTCCATCATCCTGAAAGATCTTCATGGCTTCTTGAATCCTAAGCTTCTTCTGTGTCCATATGGTTCGTTGTGCTGGTATGCCCGAGACTTCTACAATTATTTCATTAGATACAGCTATCTGTCTTCCTCTAACGATGGAGAACCCTTCTTGCAAGTTCTATAAGAATTTGGTGGCCACTGCTTCGTGAGGTTGTTGCATCCTCATGAAATATGTAATCCATCCTATTCTTTCCAAAATCTCTCGTGCAGCAATAGAAATGACTAGCACCTGTGGCTCACTATGAATTTTTCGTCCTCCCATCATCTCTGCACCCTGTTAGTTCTTTCCAAACACACAGTGATCACAATGGAACAGCACAACACGTTAAATTGGAATGATGTCGTTAAAAAAATTTTGTTATTTCCTAAAATTTAGGGATTTAATTTTCATACAGGTAAATAAATAACGGGATTTGATCTACATGCAGACATCCACGCCCCCCTTGCTTGATGATAGGTCACCCTCGACCGTCAATTGAGAGAGGCAACATGGCACAACAGTAGTACAGCAGGAAAAAGTAGGCATAATTATTATACATTCAATCAAATTATAGAAATTACTGAAATCAATGCGTGTGATAAATCGGTAATAGATAAAAAATCGTTTTGTAATGATTCAAATATGGGGAGAAGGGATAGCTTAGGATAAACATAAGTACAAATGCATTTATTACCACTTCAAACTAATATGATCGATTTGTAATGATATTCATGTATAATAGGTTCGAAATGAAAGGTTAAGGATTCATACTTTCATTTGATATTTAAATAGAGATATAGGAAAAAGGGTTAAATATGACTATTGATGTGCATAAATGTGACTCCAATACCATCAGCAGAGCTCTGTTTCCCACAGGTGTCCATAACCTTGACAGAGTTGCTTTCTCACCCTTAGAACCATTGTCCTTTATTTATGCTGAGGAAGTGCTTGTTAAATGTCATAATGGAGGCCATTGTGCTGGCTTGGTGACCAGATAAATCACAATGCCATTCACCGGGAAGAAGTGAAAAGTGGGCAGGTCGGCTCGTGATGAGACCTCCTATTCCAAGGACTTCCTTAATTTTTTCAATTGTCCATTGGACCATATCCCTGGTTTGGTGGCCATGATGGGAATGCCACTTCACTGACTTCCTTATGATCATGTTAGGCTGGCTCTTTAATGAGACCCCCTATCCTCCATCTGCCAAATCATAAAATTATTAGTGGAACATATAAATATTTTTCTTTTTCATATAGCACTTTCGTAGTTATTCATAAAGGATGGCTCAGCATTCCTTAAGAGTAGGGATGGTGGAAGAAGTCTGAACATCTCAATAGAAAAGAGTATGCCCTTATTCCTACTCCAAAATTAAAAATCAAAGAAAGGTATAAAATATGGGAAAGAACCAATCATGATAAGGATAATCGATCAGATTAATTCAATGGTAATAAAACAGGAAAATTATGTTATTGATTATGTCCCTTTTTCCTGTTTTGTTATCATTACTAAACAATTTTCTTAAAAATGACGATTTCTTTTGATTTGATGATTACAGTAAGCTTTAATTTGTATGATTGTATATAAATAATATGTTTTCCTTTAGAATAGTCATCAGAATTTCTCAAAATGCTAATCTAAAACAAAAAATAATCCACTGAAAAGGTGTTGTTCCTTTAAAAAGAACAACAGAAACAATCTGCAGAACTACTGTTCCTTTCGAAAGGAACAACAAAAAAGTGCGAAATTGCTATTCCTTTTGAAAGGAACAACAAAAATCTGCGGAACTAATGTTCCTTTTGAAAGGAATAGCAGAAGTGTTGTTCCTTTATAAAGGAACAACAAAACTCAAAACAAGCGAAATGAACAGAGTTTTTGAAGAAAACTGAATTTTATGAAACAGACAGCGAAAACTGAAAGAAGCAGAGATTTGAAAAAAAAAATGAATTCCCTAAAACAAATAATCCAAATAAATAAACAATATTTATGTACAAAATTTTAAAAAAATAAATGATTTAATGAACTGGTGCTGAGGAGGAGTTATCCCCTTCAGCAAGAATTTCCATGGTAGAATCTTCCCGTAACTATTGGTAAAAGGATTCCCGGGTAAACGGTTTATGATACAATCGTACTCGATGACCATTTACCTTAAAGGAATGCCCAGATCCATCAATGGTAGCTAATGTAATAGTGCCATTATCATGAACTTTTTGTATTTCATAGCGTCCGAGCCATCGTGTCTGGAGTTTCCCTGGAAAATCCTGAAACCTAGAATCATATAGGAGTGCCCAGTCTCCTTCGTGGAAGATATTTTCTTTGATCAGGGCATCATGCCATTTTGCTCTCTGTTGTTGAATTAATGCTGTGTGCTAAAGAGCAGAGAGCCTAATTTCATCTAACTCATTAATTTGCTGCAGTCTTTTGGCTTGGGCTTCATTTAAATCTAGACCCACCTTCTGAGCTGTTCTTAGTGTCTGAATTTCAAACTCTATTGGAAAGACGAGTTCTTTTCCAAATACCAATTGATATGGTGAATACCACATAGTGGGTCTCCACATTGTTCGATACGCCCACAATGCTTCTGGAAATCTGTAGGCCCAATCACGTCTGTGTGAGGCAATGGTTTTTGTTAATATAGATTCAATCACTTTGTTCATGCTCTCAACTTGGACATTGGCCTGTGGGTGGTATGGGGTTGTAATCTTGTGATGAATGTGATAGTTTTGTAGTGTTTCAACTAATTTATTACCTACAAACTGTGGTCCTCCATCTGTGATTATGTCCCTAGGGAGGCCATATCGCACAAAGATTTAGAAAAGAAACTGTATTATCGAGTCCTCTGTAGCTTTTGAAAGAGCCTCTGCTTCAACCCATTTGGTGACATACTCAGTTGCAACTAGAATGTATGTTTTTTGGTTTGATGGGGGGCTAATAGGACCAAAAGACTCAAGGGCCCAACATTCAAATGGTTCAATCACTAGTTGAGGGTTCAAAGGCATTTCATGAGACTGCCTAGGGCGACTTGCACTTTGGCAGCTATCACAGGCCTGCACAATTTTTTTTGCATCTTTAAAGATAGTAGGCCAATAATAGCCTGTTCGTAAAACTTTGTGGGCAGTTCTATGATCTGAAAAATGCCCATGACACTATCCATCATGGCATGCTTTCAAAATGTCAAGTTCTCATCCTCTTGAACGCATCTTCTTGTTTGCATATCTTCACATGTGTGAAATAGGTAGCCCCCAATCCAAGAGAATCGGGTACTACGCTATATTATCTGTTTTTGTTCATTAAGGGATAGATGTTTAGGTAATTTACCTATTGCCAAATAGTTTTCTATATAAACATACCATGGGGTTCTGACAGTAATGGCGAAGATATGTTCATCTGGGAAGTGGTCTTCAACTGCTTCTGTATCTGTTGGCTTTGGCATTCTTGACAGAAAGTCAGCTATAGGGTTCTCTTTCCTGGGTCGATCTTTGATTGTAATGTCGAATTCCTGCAATAAAATCAACCATATTGTCACTCTTCCATTTGTAACAAGTTTATTTGCTAAAAATTTAATGGCAGAGTGATCAGTATATAGTAGTACAGGATACCCAGTTATATAATGTCTAAACTTATTTATAGCATGTACTACAGCTAAAAATTCCTTGTCAGTCATAGTATAATTTAATTCAGCAGAGGATAGATTTTTCCTAATATAATAGATTGCATATGGCTTCTTGTCTTCCTCCTGCCCAAGTACTGCTCCAATTGCTGTGTCTGAGGCATCAGATGAAATTTGGAATGGAAAATTCCAATTTGGGCCCCTCAGCACTGGGGCTGTTGAAACAAGCTTCTTCAGATCATTGAAGGCATTGTCACATTTATCTGTCCAAATGAAATCAACATTTCCAGTTAGTGCATATAAAGGTGCAGCTATTCGAGAATAATGTTCTATAAATCTTCTATAGTAACCAGAAAATCCAAGAAAGCTACGTACCTCTGTCTGTGTGGTGGGTGTGGGTATTAACAAGATTATTTGAATTTTAGCTGGGTCCACCTGAATTCCAGCTGCTGAAATATAATGGCCTAAGATAACTCCTTCGGTCATCATCATATAACATTTTTCATTGCTTAAACAAAGCCTAGTGTGAATACATCTTTGCAATACCTTTTCTAAATTTTTCAATGCTAGCTCAAAGTCATCCCCATAAGATGTGAAGTTATCCATATATACTTCGAGACCTTCATTTATTAAGTCTGCAAAGATGCTGAGAATGGCCCTTTGGAATGTAGCAGGGGCATTGCATAGGCCAAAAGGTAAGACTCGGTAGGCAAATGTCCCCCATGGACAGGTAAAAGTAGTTTTGTCTTGGTCTTCAGGGGCAATTTGAATTTGATTGTACCCACTGAAGCCATCTAGGAAGGAAAATAATTTCTTTCCTGCCAATTTGTCTAATACTTGGTCAATGAAAGGAAGGGGAAAGTGGTCCTTCTGTGTTTCCTTGTTAAGTTCACGGTAATCTACACATATTCTCCACTTTCCATTCTTTTTTGGTACCACTACTAATGGAGAGACCCACTTGCTATCAGATATTGGGTAGATGAAATTAACATCCAATAGTTTTTGTAGTTCAGCTTTCACAATATCTTTAAGGTGAGGATTTAGTCTTCTTTGGGGTTGGCGAATGGGTCTCGCATCTTTTTCAATATAGATGTGGTGTGTACACAATTGAGGGTCAATTCCTTTCATATCGGGGTAATCCCATGCAAAGGCTGCTTTGTATTTCCGCAATAGTTGGACCAACTTCTCTTCTTGTTCAGCAGTCAGATTTTTGTTAATATTTAAAGTTTTTCCCGGCTCAATTTCTACAGTCTTGATATTATACACAGAAGTAGTGGGCATTACTTGATCAGGAATGTCTTTCAAAGGATATTCTTCTTCTTTATTATCAAATGCTGCCTTGAGCGTGTGACATTGAAAATGAGATATGATTTGTGGTTTATTAATAAAACTATTAATGATATCATCCTCTGTTTGATCTTTGAAATCAAGAGAATTTTCTATAGTTAGAGGTGATCTCATATTTTCCATAAGATATGATACAGGTTGTTTTCTTGTTTTGATTATTGATAGACTTGGCTGGGCTGGGGGATATAAAGCTAAATTCTTGACATAGTTTCCCCTTGTTATTGTCATGTTGCCTTGTCGGCATCCAATATAAGCATCGACAGTTGCCAACCAAGGTCTACCTAAGATTAACGGGTGTCCTTCTAGCTGATTCTTTGGATTGATAACCAGGAAGTCAGCAGGGTATTCCCAGGAATCTACAAATACCATTACATCTTGTAGTGTACCTTCTGCTTTGACTACCGATCGGTTAGCCAATTCCAATAAGGTTGTTGTTGGTTCTAGCGATGTAATGCCAAGTTTTTGACAGGTGGTGGTTGTTAGGATATTGATTGCTGCTCCCAAATCAACTAAGGCATTTGGAAACAATTGCCCATGGATTTGGACTATCACTATAGGATTTCCTGGGTCTTCATATTTTACAGGTGTTTCCATTCCTGACAATAAGTCAGATAAGGTACCGAATATTTTGACAGTTGGATTGGTGGTTGTTCTCCTCTTTGGCTTCTTTATGCATAATTCCTTAATGGTTTTTGCATATATAGGAATGTCTTGGATAGCTTGGAGGAGAGGAATTTTTATACACAAATTTTTTAATTCTCCCAGAAGATCAAAATTAGGATGTTCTAATGGGCGTGGTATGATTAATCGTTCTGGGAATGGTGGAGAGGAAGTTGTTACTTGTTTTTGATCTTGTTGTTGAACTTCCTTTTCTTTCTGTAATGTTTGTTCTACAGGTAACAGATCTTCAACATGAACATCGTTGTTTCTTTCTGTTTCTACTATGAGCCCAGACCTTAATTGAAGGTCATTGCACTCCCTCAGTTCAATTTCTAATTCTGGGGATTCCATTATTTGGACAGACTGAATTGGCCTATTGTTTGGGTTTGGGTTGGGCTAGGCTGGGAGTTGTGGTCTTAAGTTGGTCTGGGGGTTTGTATAGGGAGCTCGCAGTGTAGGTTGAGAGAGAGGGATTGTTCTAGCTGGTTGATTTGTAGGTCTTTTCCAGTTTGATTGCCAGGCCTGACTCTGCAAAGTAGAGGGGGACCATTGTGTTGGATAGTTATTATTTTGCCAAAACGGTGGGTAGAAAGGAAAGCTAGGCCAATTATTTTGATTTGTTTGATTTGGCCAAGATGTTGTATGGAATGGCTATTGTGAAAAATTTGGGAAAGGTGGTTGATTTTTCCACATTCCACTATATTTCTGAGCATTGTATTGAGGAGGCTGAAAAGAAGAAAATGGATCAGTTGGCATACCTGATTGTCGTGGCTGCCATTGTCGGCGATGATTAAGCAGACATACCAATTTTGATTCTTCTTCTGCCTCCTTATAAACTACTTTTAGGCCAGGAAGCGAGGGACATCCTTCTGTAGGGTGATCTTTCATGCAAATGGCACAAACTTTGATTACATCTAACGGACATTCTTTGTGGTTGTGTTTCCTCCTGCATCTAGGACAGAATACTGCCAAATTTTTCTCTACTTTTGCTTGCTTTTGTTTGGCTTGCATAATGTCAAACTGCGTTGTTAGAGTCCCAAGTATATCTGTCTTAAAATATTCCAGCAGGTTTCCAATATTTGCATGAGTAACACCTTCATTAGAAGTCTTGTTGTCTCTTGTAATCATATCACGTTCTGCTGATTTTAACCTTGTGTTGCCCCTTGAACTCCTGATACACAAATCAATGATGTCAGCATAACTTTCCTGATATATATCACCTTTTCCCATAATATTCAATGTTTCAACCCATTGATCTTTCATTCCCCTAATTAATGTAGTTTTCAACACATTATCAGGTAAGGGTAAGGATGCATAGGGAGATCTCTGAAGATTGTATTGAAACCGTTCCACATATTCTTCCAAGGTTTCATTTGGTTTTGCTGTCATTTGGAATATTTCATATTTTGGTTCCCGAGACCTGTAATAATCTTGATATTTCTTTAAAAACGCAGCCTTCATATGATCCCAATCAGTTATGACACCCCCACCTAATCCCATAAACCATCGTAAGGCTGCCCCTTTTAATGTAGAAGGGAATAGTTTTAGTTTTTGGGGATCGGTGGTATAATCATATCCCCTGAATAACACATCAAATTCAAACAAAAATGCATCTAGATATTCTGATGTTAAGCCATGAAATGTGGGAATATGTTGAAGAGGAATGGCCTTCATAGGCGCATTGACTGTAGTATCTACTATAGGTTATTGCAGTGTAGAGGTTCGCTGGGGTGTCTGCTGATTCTGATTTTGGTTCTGGCCCATTTATTCAAAAATGTGCCAATATCCTTCTGGGATCTCCAAGGAATTTGTAGGATGACTAGCATGGATAGGAATGACTTTGACAACACTCCCCTTGTCTAGAATAATGAGTATTCCTTGAGGTGTTTCAGGACCTTGGTTTTGATTGAGTTTAACAACACTTTCTTTATCCGGACTGCTTACTGTTTGGACTATTTCAATAGGATATTTTGGTTCTCTTGTTTCTCCTGTTTCCCCTTCTCCTTCACAGAGATTACTAGAGTTCCCTTATTGAGGGGAAATTATGCAAGGATTCTCAATTTCTTGGGAATCTTGCTCAATTCCCTCTGTTTGACTATGTATCTCAGTAAAGGCTTCAGAAGGTGACTCTGTAGCCTGAAGGGAACTAGTAGGCTGTCTAGAAATAGATTTTCTAAATCCTACTGATGGCTGAGATTCAGTTATTTTAAGGATTTCGTCAATAAAAGTTGTCCGCCCAAGGGTCACTGGTCCCTTAGGTTTTTCAATTTTAGGAGGAATTTTGTTTTTCTTAGTTGGTCTATTCATTCAAGAAAACAAACCTTCATTCCTACCCAAAGAAAGAAGCTTACCTATTTCTGCTGTGAAGCGGGTTGTGAGCAAGTGTGTTTCTTGCCCAGTGCGCAGGTTCTTACCTTCCGTATTTAATAGCCAATTCTTCGCAAGCAGAAGAAAATCAACTGTGCATCACTCTTTTAAAATGACATACACTCTACCCGGAAACAACGCCAAAATGTTGAGTCATAAAAAGGTATATTTTGAACACCTAATTAGGCTACATTAATTGTCAATTTGGGAGAAACTTTTTATTTCAAGAGTGTACTCTGTCTGAGGCTGCAATTAACTAAGAGTAATGCTGTGAAGATGTAGTACATAATTTTGAATACAAGAATAAACAAATCCTTGTAAAGGAATCTAATTATAGTAACATAAATGGAAATGCTTTGGAACCTTAATTAAAACAATCTGCAAAACATCGATCAGGGATACAGTAGCAGTAACTCCTTCCCTTAGAAATCGATGCAATATAACCAATCTGGGGACTTGGAAGCAATAACCAGTGTCCTCTACAGTTGGTGATCTTAAAACAATCGAAATGAAATCAAGCTCGAACTACTTGCTGATAAAGATAACTGAAAGGGACTGCAAAGGCTAAAAAGGAACAGAAACCTGTAACTCCTATGCATACACAGCAACTGTAACCAAACTATCCGCTAATTTAAAGCTATGAAACAGAAATGAGCAATAACTAGAAATGGAACAACAATATAAATTGAACAACAATTACAAACTTAACTAATCTCAATACTTCAATCCTGTCGCCGACCAATACTACAGATCAATCAATCATAAAGAATTGTAGACTAATAGAACAGCAACTAGAATCGAATACAGAATAGTAAAGCTTTCATAACGATAGCAAGATAAATGAACAACAAATTTACTTCTTGCAAATAATCAAATAGCAATGTAATTCGTTAATGAATCTATATTCACTCTAGCAATAGTCAATCAACTCTGTAATCAAAATAAATAATAAACACAACTTCACACAACAATAAGCAAAGATTAAAAATACAGACAACAAGGTAATTCCACCAGAGCCGAGCCCTTAGCGCCAGTGAAATACTGTTGGGCTACTTCAGAACTTAAGAGATGAAACGAAACGCGTGTTTGATATTAATCGAACATAAAGTATTACAGAGGCTATTCTCTCAAAGCCGAGAGTCAATAAACATAATATTACAGAGGAAATGTCTGAATATAAGAACTTTTTCGACCCCCGTGATCACTAAAGGACATTGCTTTATATATTAGACCCTGACGGACAAGACAAGGAATAAGATGAGTTTGAACAGCGATCCCTCAGGATCGAAGGATCCTGAGGAATTCGCTTCTCTTCATTTTTTTATCATCTTGTTTACTTTGACCGAGGCCGAGCTGTCCCCTACCTCTTTTTAGCAATTCGTTCAGATCTCCTTGTCTTTGGCTGGATGTGATTCAACGCTGATGGAGTAGCAGTTACATTGATCTTAGCCTCACCTTTGGTACAGTTTTTCGCTTCATCTAATTCTTGTTTTATCAACAAAAAGAAACCTTTAGTCATATTTTTACAATGAACATAAACCTTTGCAATTCCATCATAATTCTTATAATAAATTACCTTCCCAAGGTAAAAAGGAGTATGTCTATAGTAAAAGAATGAGAAAATACACAGTAATTTCATACCTTTTTCACTGCCCAACAAATCAACCAGCATGTTTGAGTTGTCATGAGTTCTGTTTTAGTTTAGCGGTCGTAATTCAGGGGGAGTGTTAAAATATATAATTACTTCCCACATGCAGAATTAGACAAATAGTTAAGTGAATTAGTTGAGATAAGTTATAGATAGATTTGATGAGTGAATTAGAGAGTGAGTTAAGTGAATGATGATCAAGTTCAATTATGTGAGAGTGTGTGCATGTCAATTAAGTTAAATACCCTTCACCTGATTCATTGTATTCATTGAGTGAGATTGTAATTTAGAGTGATTGAGATTAATTGAAGAGCCGCAGCTCATTGTTTTGTGTGTGAAATACTTGTGTTATTGTGTGATTGAATCCCTTCCGGCTATCAAACATTCCATGTGTCCAAAGATTGGAGTGACTTTGGTATCTAGAGTCGGGATCGATGACTAGGATTTCTTTGGGAGGTTTAGGGTAACTACCTTGTCCCTTTTCTCACCACAAAGTTTCTCATTTGTATCCGTAACATTGTAGGGTAGAGTTCTTCCAAACTTGGGATTTTTACTATTCAACATTTTATACATTTAGTTCCCACCTATCCACATGTTCCACATGTGGTCATCATGGATTATCAAATATCGTTCTCATTGAACCTGAGTTACAAGGTAAGGTAATTTTTCTCTTGTTCTTATTAATTATCGTATGGGTAGTTATAAAATTTTTGTAATAATGTTGGGTCTTAGATTTTTATGATCAATATTGTAAATAATAATTTCTTCCAGATTAATTATATCATTAGAAATAAAATTTTCACTGTGTTTTTCTTTGTTTACTATTCCAAAAATAATTTGACAGATGATTGAGGGTCACAAGTGGAATGAAAACCTTCCTTTCCACACTTCCTTTCCATTTAGCACTGACAATTCATTTTTTGTTGGTTTCGACAACCAAAGGTAATACTTGGAAGAAAGGGGTTTCCTTTCCTCCTTTGTGCGATTTATTTCTCACTACCACCCTGACGATTCCTATATGTTTTTTTCCAGAGCTCAGATGATAGTGGGAGTTTTCTTTTCTTTCGAGCTCAAAATTTTTAGGTAAGGCATTTCCAGTCCGACGCCCCTAAATCATGTTACTATTTAACCTTTCCCTTGATATTTTTTTAATCGAGTCTGAAGTTAACCTAAATTGGGGTTTGTTGATTTTGCTTCCATAGGTGTGTGGCTGGTTCTTTTATGGTTTTTCTGGCTAGTTAACGTCCTTAGCATTTTCCTTGGTTCACTTCACGTTCCTTCTCATTTTGTTGCTTTATATTCGAAGTTGGATTCTTCTAAACTCAATGTTTCTTACAAGACTAGGGGTCGAAAATACAATTTGGTTTTTTGACTCATGCCCAGAAGTCATGGAACGAAGTCCTTTTATCTTTTTGGTTGAGTTCTATCGTAGCCACAAGACTCCTGCTAGGTTAATTCATTATTTCGCCACTTTGTTTTCCTCAATACGCTAACCTGGAAATTCCCAGTGATTTGACAAATAAGCTATATGGGTTATTTGACCAACTGTCTTAATTGCCACAGGGAGGATGACACTACTGTGGAGGGGTTGTTAACACTGTATGTATTCACAACAGCTTGTTTATATATATAAAATCTCCTTTCTAAACATTAATTTTTTTTTTTCCTTTTTTTTTGAAATGATTGGAATATGTTTATCTATGGTTTTAAATATATCGGGAAGGCATACTTATTTCTTAGAAGAAATCCTGTGTGTAAACAAAAATTTCTTCCAAACATGTTTATTTTTTTGATAGGTCACCGAACTAGTCATACTTATATTTTGTGATATGGTTGTTTAATGAAAATTTCATTAGGGTGAATGACCCGTGAGAGTAGTACCCAACTAATGCCAAAATTTTCTTGGAAGAAAAGAAACAAGAAAGAGTAACTTGGGAAATAAAAACCTACCCCGCTGCTTTTCTTTCTCTGTCATGTTCTTTCTCTTACAAACATTAGATGTTTCTTTTTTTCTTTACTTATCAATATGTTTTTTTTTTTTAATCTTCATTTTCACAATAATACCCAAGAGTGTTATTAATTTTCCTTTTTTCTTTTTAAACATTTAAGCCAAATTTTAGCCATTCTCCACTCTTCTATCACTTTTCAGTTTTGTAGCTATTGCACTTGTTTTTTAGAAAAAAAATACGTATCGGTCATTGGTGAATAACAGGGCCCAACCCTCATTTAAATTGAGAATAATTTCTTTCATACAAAGGGGCTTCAGTCTGCTACCTCATTAAGAAAATAATGGAATAAAGGAAATACATTCCAAACCGTAACCACTAGCCTTTGTACTTACAACAAAAATTTTATCACATTCATTATTGTAAACAATGTAAGAAACATAAATTTTGTTATTTTGTATAAAAAATTCCTATTTCCTCTTATACTAATCCAAGGTAACAATAGGAGTTCTTAACCAAAATCTTACTCTTACTAGTCCGCTCGCTCCATTTTTTTCTACTCTTCTTGTCAAAAGTGAGTTAGATCATTCAATATAACAATGACTTTTATTTGGTATATCTATTTTTTCTCACACTTACTCCTATCCATTACATCGAGCCATTCAATTCATTCCCTCTAGGTTGCTTTCCTGATAGATTGTATTCCCTTTGGTCGGTAGATATGGCAGAACAGTGAAAGGTAACATTGTGAACATTTCCATGTTATTCTTAGGCTTAGCCTCCATAATTATATAATGCAACATGATCTGCAAATATCCGTCCTTGTTTGCACTTGATAATGCGGTCCAACCCTCTGGAGCCAATTAATATATCATCAATAATCTCTTCTCGCTTCCTCTACTTGAAGGTTCAAATATCATAGAAGAAAATATTTATTTAAAATAGGAATGATATAAGAGTTTTCACTCAGCAAAGGAAGGAGACAACTATATTAGAAAATTCGGAGATAACTTGAAATAAGATCTGACAAATCAAATTTCTAGGGAGAAATAAATTCCAAACACATGATAAGTAATGCACTTGGATGATACAGAACAATTTTTTATTCTTTCCCCATCTTGTCCAGATTGCAGGCTCAATGGATGTGCGTCGGCTTAGTGTTGTTGTGCTTGGTGCATGTCACATATATCTACACATACCTACGTCATATTAAAAAAAGTTAAACTTTACTCCCAACCATCGCCATGAATGAGAAGTGGCAACAACCCAAAATTTCATCAATTTCGACGACAGATAAGGACAAGCAAAGATTCCAGAGGCTGGAGGTGTTTTCAGGAATCCACACAAAGATCAAAACAGACTACCCGAGCCTTAAAATCTGCATTTAATTCCATCTACTACAGTGACCTACATTTTTCCCGTAGCGCACAAATTGTAATTCTTTTTTTTTACCACTTAAGCCATTTGCCATATGTTATTTTACCGCCGATGCGACATCTGGCGGGACCTATCTATATCCTACTGCATGGACCAAAATTTGTTTTTCGTTTATTTCCCTTGTATTTTGCACTTCCCACTTACCATTTTTTATTCATGCCGCAAAGAATATTCCACATTTTTTATGACTTACCTTTCCGTAGTTGCAAGATAAGTTATTTGAAATATGATGTGATCGTGTTATCACACATCACATTCGCAATCGTTTATGTTTTCTAATAAAAGTGCCACAACATATGTTATTTTTTTCGCGATGCGATAGTGCCATCGCACATAGCGCTCACAAATTTTTATGTTTATCCGTGTTTGAGCGAGATAAAAGTTAATCTCACCGATCTGCAATCTGTGATAAGGAGTCGGATGTGAGGATGACTTAAACAGAATCACATAAAGTTTGAGGTCCTCCAGTTTGTGTGTTTTAATGCATTTTCACGTGTTTTTGTGTATAGGTAGAATACGACCTGCATTCTAATTAAATGTAGAAATGGCTCTTTTATGAAGCAGGATGAATTTTTGTTAGCATTTGAGTGTTTGACTTACTTTGTATTAAAATAAATGTAATTTTATTTTTATAGTGTGATGGAATGAAAAATAAATGTGTTCCTCTCCCGTGTTTTGTCACTACCTTTCTATATGTGACTGTTCATAATTCCCCATAATTTTTTTGTATTATCTGTGATTGGGGAAACATATTTCCTCTGTCTAATTGCATTGAGAAATTAAAAAATGGTATTGGAGCAGGTCTAGGCTCTTATTCAAAGAAGCACGAGCTCGCTCTCTTTACTGTAGAAGCTGTAAGATTGGTTTGATATTCAGATTTCTCGAGCAGTGACAAAGCTTTTGTTTGACACAGTCAAAAACATTGTTTATTTAACACAGTCATGATGGCAGCAACAGGCACAAGCCTGACAAATCCCCAAATACCACAGGTTAATGGGAAGAATTATGATTATTGGGCCATTACAATGAGATCCATGTTTTCTTCACAAGATATATGGGAGTTGGTGGAACAAGGTTTCCAAGAATCAACAGACGTAGTAGTGTTGGCTTCTTTGAGAGCAACAGAAAGAGACTTGTTGAGAGGTAATAGGAATAAGGACTCCAAAGCCCTCTTCTATCTCTATCAACCAATACACGAGAGTATAGTCTCAAGCATTGCAGCAAAAACAAAGTCTAAGGAGGTGTGGGATATTCTCTAGACAACCTATCAAGGCATGGAGAAGGTGAAGACAACAATGTTACAAATGTTCAGGAGAGATTTTGAAACTCTCTCTATGAAAGAATCTGATAACATAGACTCATTATTCACACATGTGAATGGGTTGGTAACCTAGATAAAGTCTCATGGAGAGACACTTGAGGAAAGAAGAATAATGGAGAAAATTTTGAGAAGTCTATCTTGAAAATTTGATGCCAGAGTAGTAGCAATCGAAGAGACACAGGATCTCTCACAATTTTCAGTGGATGATCTTTGTGCATCCCTAATGTCTCATGAACGCAGACTGAACAAAACAATGAACTCCTCATTGGAGCATGCTTTCAAGACACAAATGTCTTTTGGTCGTGGTAGACGTCAAGGAAGTTCAAACTACCGAGGAAGATGAAGAAGGCCACAATGAGGTGGAAGAAACTTCCCTGCAAGAACAAGTGGAAGGGGCAACAACCAAAATCAAAGCGAAGGATCAAGCGAGAGTTAAGCACATGGACAAAGGTAGGATAAATCACAAGTCCAATTTCATTATTGCAAAAATTATGGGCATTATGCCAATGAATGTAGAAAGAAACAAAATGACATCAATAATAGGAAAAATGAAAATTTTGCAAAAGAAGATAAGAAATAGAATAATGTTCTTCTAACACGTAATGTAGCACAAGAAAAACATGAAGATGTATGGTTCTTAGACTCAGGTTGTAGTAACCACATGACTGGAAACATAGAAATGTTTGTCAATCTGGATGAAGATTTCAAATATGAAGTGATAATAGGGAATGATAGTAGAGTCTCTGTCAAGGGAAAAAGAATATTATCAATACTCAGAAGTAATGGAGAAAATAATTTTGTGCAAGATGTATATTATGTACTTAGCCTAAAATGTAACCTTATAAGCATTGGATATTTCATGAACAAGGGCTAAAATGTACTTTTTAAAAATAATGTGTGTATTATCATGGACATACCTCCAAGTAAAAGGGTCATTGCAAAAGTGCATATGAAAAAGAATAGGATGTTTCCTCTCAAGCTCATAATAGACTTGAAGTAAGGAGGTGTGGTAGTAGCAATCACTCAAGAGGTCTTACAAGAAGAACTGAAAGACGAAAACTCGTTATGGCATTTGAGATTTGGAAATATCGATTTTGGAGGTTTGAACCTATTGCATAGAAAAGCGATGGTAAAAGGATTACCACTCATTGAGAAACCAGACAGCCTATGTGAAGACTACATCTTTGGGAAACAACACAGAGAAGCATTCCCAGCACATAAAATTATAAGGGAAAAGGTACCCTTAGAGATTGTCCACTTAGATTTTTGTCGACCAATGAAAACGTCATATTTAGCTGGCAACGATTATATTTTGACATTCATAGATGATTACACCAGAAATACATGGGTGTATTTCTTGAAACAGAAGAGTGAAGTGTCTGAACATTTCTACCACTTCAAATCTTGTGCTGAGAAGTAGAGTGGGCACTAGATAAAAGTGTTGAGAACTGACAAAGGTGGAGAATATATCTACCAAGGTTTCTTATGTTTCTGTATGGAGAATGGCATACTCAAGACATTTACCACAAGATATACACCACAAAAAAAAATGTTGCAGAATGGAAGAACGGGACCATCATGGACATGGTCAGAAGTATTTTGAAGGAAAAAAAATTTCCAAATGAGTATTGGGCTGAATCTATCAATTGTGCAGCGTATATTTTGAATATATGCCCAAACAAAATTGTTATGAACATATTTCTAGAAGAATAATGGAGTGGAAAAAAGCATTTTATCACTCACATGAAAGCATTTGGATGTGTGGATTATGCACATGTTCCGGATCAACTAAGGAATAAGTTGGACAACAAGAGGGAGAAGTGTATCTTTGTGGGATATAGTGATGAGTCCAAGGCATACAAATTCTATAGGCCATCCACCAAGAAAGTGATAATCAACATAGATGTGTAGTTTATTAAAGAAGAAGCTTGGGATGGAAGCTTAGATAAAATAGTGAACATGAAGGCATGTGCGTCTCACGAAGAGAAATTAGGAATGCACAACATCAAAAAATTCCTCCACGGTGGTTCCTCCTCCACCTACACAAGAACAACAGAGCACACCACAAGCAGGAAACATAACAACCTTGAGAAATCAAGGAAGTGCTTCTCCAAGCACATCACAGGGATCAAAAACTCCCTCAAGTTCAAGTGGAACTCCAAGCACCCCAAGAAGACCAAGATTTTGAAATTTGAGTGAAATTTATGAGCCAGAAGTTGATAATGATAATGGTATGAACTGTTTATTTTCTTTGTTTTGTCATGTTAATGACCCAATTAATTTTTAAGATGCAGTAAAAGAAGAAAAATGGATTGAAGCAATGAATGAAGAGATTTGTGAAATAGTAAATAATGACACATGGGAGTTAGTGGGCCTCCCACAAGGTAAATAAGTCATTGGAGTAAAATGGGTCTATAATACCAAGAGCAATCCTGAAGGAAATATTGAAAGGCACAAAGCAATACTTGTTGTGAAAGGCTATAAGAAACAACAAGGAAGAGACTATGAAGAAACATTTGCACTAGCTACATGGATGGAAACAGTAAGAAAAGTGTTGTCCATAGAAACACAACAAAAGTGGAAATTATACCAAATGGATGTGAAGTCAGAATTCTTGAATGGAGTGTTTAAAGAGGAGATATATATTGAACAACCTCCAGGCTATGAGATTGAAGGCCAAGAGAAGAAATTGTGCAAATTGAAGAAAGATATTTATGGGTTGAATAAAGCACCAAGAGCATGGTATAACATGATATATGCTTACCTGATAAAAAATGGGTTTGAAAAATGTGATGGTGAACCTACACTCTACATAAAAGAAAATGATGGTAAGATTCTTATTGTTTTTTTATATGTAAAAATTTTAATTCTTACTGGCAATGAAGTTTCTATCATTGCTAATTTTATAGAAGTCATGAAGAGTGAATTTGAAATGAGTGATTTGGGTTTATTGAGATACTTCTTTGGCATAGAGGTAAAGAAAAATGAAAAAGGATTTTTTATTTCACAAGGAAAATATGTTGCGAAAGTCTTGAAGAGGTTTAACATGCAACACAACAAAGCAACAATATCTCCAACTTTCACGGGGTTAAAGTTACACAAAGAATATTGTAGCAAGAATGTCGATCTGACATTGTACAAGAGAAAAGTTGGAATTCTACTGTATTTGATTGCAACTTGGCTTGATATTATGTATGTTGTAATTCTAATTTCCATGTTCATGGGGACACCAAAGGAGACACATTGACACGAAACCAAAATAATTCTGAGGTATGTGAATGGAACAAAGGAGTATGGTGTTCTATACTCCTCAAATGATAATTTTAAGTCGATTGGATACACTAAAAGGATTTAGCTAGAAGTGTGGATGATAGGAAGAGAAAATATGGGTATGTATTTCATTTGGGATCGAGATCCATTTCATGTGCTTCCAAGAAGCAACCAATAGTTTCTTTAGCAACAAGAGAAGCAAAATATGTGGCAGTAACAACAACAGCATGCCAAACAATATGGATGAGAAGGATGATAAGAGATTTATGTCATGAGAAAGACAAAGCAACCACAATTTATTGTGATAATAGTTCAGAAATAGCATTGTCAAATATTTCTATTTTGCATAAGAGAAAAAAGCATATTGATGAAAAATATCATTTTATAAGATAATTTGTTAACAATGGGGAGATTTTTTTTCATCATTGAAGGACATAGGAAAAATTTGCTGATATCCTAACAAACCCATTAGCACAAAAGAGTTTTGAGTATCTCAGACAGTGTATAGGAATGACCGATGGCGGAAATTGTGATTAAGGGGCAGTGTTGGAAATTTACTACCAACCACTGCCATGAATGAGAAGTGGCAGTAGCCCACAATTCCATCAAGTTTGAAGGACAAGAAAAGATCTGAGAGGCTGGAGGTGTTTTCACGAATCCATGCAAAGAGAAAAATAAAGTACCCGAACCTTAAAATCTGCATTTAATTCCATCTATCTCATTCACCTACCTTTTTCCCGCAGCGTGCAAATCACAAGTCGTTTTTTTTACCACTTAAGTCATTTGCCATATGTTGTTTTACCACCGATGTGATATCTAGTGGGGCCTACCTATTCCTTACTGCATGGAACAAACTTTGTTTTGTGTTCATTTCCCTTATATTTCACAGTTTGCGCTTACTATTTTTTAGCTGCACCATAGAGCGCATTTCACATTGTTTATGACTTACCTTTCCATATTCGCAAGTTAAGTTATTTGAGATACGATGTGATCGTGCTATCTTACATTGCATTCAAAACTGTTTATGTTTTCCCGTAAAAGGGTCGCAACATATGTTATTTGTTTTGCGATGTGATTGTGCATCGCACATCGCGGTCACAACCTTTTATGTTTATCCATGTTCATCCCAGCTAAAAGTTAATCTCATTGATCTACAATCTGTGATAAGGATTTGGATGCGATGAGGACTCAAGTTGAATCACATAAAGTTTGAAGTTCGCCAGTTTTTGTGTTTGAATGCATTTTTGCGTGTTTTTGTGTATAAGCAGAATACGACCTACGTGCCGATTAAATGGAGAAATGCGTCTTTTGAAAACTCAAGGATGAATTCTTGTTAAATTTATATTCAATATTGAACATCATTGATTAGAATCAGGTTTTCAGGCTTCAGCCACTTTGTATTAAAATAAATTTTATTTCATTTGGATAGTGTGATGGAATGAAAAAGAAATTTGTTACTCTTTTTTATTTTATCGTTTCTTGTGCATATGTGACTATTCATAATTCTGCATAAATTTTGTTTTGTTCTGTGTGATTAGGGAAACACATTTCCTCTATCTGATTGCATGTAGAAATTACAACAAAAATTTATAGTGTCACTTTAATTATTCTCACTAATTTTTCACCCCATTCATAAGGACCTTGGCAAGATAGGAAATTGGTGATTAGACATAACCTACTGGTGTAATAAATTTTTGTATACTGTAGAGTACTCAACTCTATAAAATTGATTTATGATAATCTGTATTAATGTTTTTTAACATGTTTTAATCTTTTGAACATTATTTTTCATGTGGTAATTGAATACATAATTAAATATATTACTATGTCGGGGACTGGCTGTATCCACCTGAAAGGGGATCCCAACTCTCTCATATTTGTGCTATATCAGATGGTGGAGAGGAGTGTTTGGTGTTCACCTCATACCTCCCTAAACCTTTCAAACTTCTTGGAATTTGTTATTGCGCCCTTTAGTTCACCTCGACTCCTTCACCGAGAAAACATGCCTTAGGTTAATTTTTGTGTTTAATAAATTGGCCCTTTCAAATGGTGAGATTTTTTTTTAGCTAGAATTCTTTGGGAAAATAGGATTTCAATTATTCATGTGTTTTTTTCTTCCTATATGAGTGTGCAGTTATGACTCCTAGTGACATTTGGGGGATTGGGTTAATTATAGCCCTATTATTTGGTCTCGGTCTACTCGTGTATATATTAATCCTAATTCAACTATGGAAGATGGACTTACTTCAGCTCGTGGAGGGTTCCAGGGTTCTCTTTAGTTAATTTCGGTAGCTCTCAGGTAATTCTTTGAGTTAAAATTTTGCATTTCACTTGAATATTTTTAATTTTATTTTTAATGTTATGGTCTAGAAAACCCCCAATACTTCTTACGCTATATGTGGTATGGGTTTTGTGTAGTATTTTCATTCCAACTCGACAGGGTTTCGCTGATTTCCTTCATCCTTGTTCCAGGTTACAAAATGTGTTTTCATATCTTCGTTTGCGAGATATTCAACATTCCCAGGTTATGATTCTACTTATATATATGTGTGTGTGTGTGTGTGTGTGTGTGTGTGTGTGTGTGTGTGTATTCAAATTTTGCATTATGTATCTATACATAATGAAGTATATGTTGATGGTTTGGCCAAGTCTGGTTATGAATACTTAATTTATTTTTCCATTGAATCGGTTGCTAAACCATACGACCTGGATAAGTTATAATATTTTCTTGTACTGTGTTATCTTACTGTGCGGCATGGAGAACTGGAACAATTTTTTCTTTGTTTCTATGATTATTGCCATACGAAATTGATATTGGTCCACGTTTGATTATGAAACAATTCATTTCTTTATTTTCTTTGTTATTTTGTCTCCGTAAAAATTAAAGGGCTCTGCCTGTGAGGTGATTTTAACCCCACAATGTTTCTTCATGGTTAAATAGGTTTCAAATTTACTTTTTCAATGGTTTTCACATATGTTTCAAAGTATTTTTATGCTTATATTTTATACATGAATTTTAGTTCATGATAGTTTGCATTATCTCCATTAATTGTTTTTGTTGTTTCCTATTTACTATTTATGTATTTCTTGTTTGGTTTCCCTGGAGACAATACAAATCTTTCATGTCATATTCATATTCTTATAAGATATTGTGCATAAAGGGACCGATCCTTTGCTTCTAGAAACACTGGCTTGGCTTCATGATTAAACCCTATAATAGAATCATTTCACAATTCCAGTAATGAAATATAAAATTCTAGTAACTTGTGCAATGATTCCATGAGCACTGGCTTGGGCTCAGAGCCACGTTCTATAACACAAGAGCTTTAAAATATTTACACAACCTATATCATATATATGTTTTTCTTATTTCTATCTATAATTTTTGTTACCTCGTTTAGTTTCCATAACATTATATGCTAAGATTCATAAACTCAATGTATTGTTCTCATACTATAGCCTACTACTGTGCAAATAAAATAAAACATTGATCACTCATATAAATCTTAACAAGTCCACACAATATTGCGGGAAAATCAAATGCTCCTCCTATCCAAGAGATCAATCATTCATTGTATATCAGCCCCGAGCCAGTCACATTCACCAGGTTAAAGTCAAATTATCTGGTCACTACTAGACATAGTCTTTCACAAGAAGGAATCACACTAACTAGCGAGCTCTAGGATTTATGGTCCTTCAGTTTTGCAACAATTTATCTTGATTTTCGTCACCTCTAGACTTGCTCCCCCCTCTTGGGTTCTTAGGAAATAATTATTATTTCCTCTTTATTTTACAAAAGTGTGTTTTTGGCTATTAACTACCACTTGTAACTGTTTTCTAACCATTCAGTTGTGACTTCACTCAACATAATATTTTCTGCAGAATCCTTTGTTAACTCATTTCAAATTATCAAAAATTGTTAATTATTTATTTAATATCTCATTCAGTAGCTTTTTAAAAGGAAAATTTCACATGGTAAGAAATATTTACATGTCTTACTAGGGGGAATTACATCTTCCTCCCCATTAAGGAAACACTATCTTCGTGGTTTCCAACATTTCAAATACACTATGATAGACATTTTGCATAGTTTTTTTCATCTTCCCAGGTGGCCTCTTTAGGCCTAAAATTTTTCTACTTGATCTTAACCTGGGTTATAGCTCACTTCCGCAAGATTATTTATCTCTTATATAACATACATAGAAGTTCGATTAGGAACCCTCCATCTAGTTCGACTTGAAATTCACACTACATCAGTATTGTTATCTTAACATTATGTATATATAGAAAAAAAATTCCTAAATAAAACTTATTCATCATGTAATGGATGCGTTGGATAAGGATGTTTATGCTATTCATATAATATTACTTATTTTATAATTTGATGATTAGGTACATATAGTCTATTTTTGAAAATCAGAAAATTATCCTTATTAATGTAATATCGAAGATGTTCTTGTTTGTTGTTTCACTATTGTAACTACTACCATAAAAATTGATATTCAGGATCACACAAGGAAACTACTTTAATTATTTCCTTAAAATCAGTTTTAGCTTCAGTAAATGAAATTTCATATGAACAATATAATTTCATACTTAGGGCATCCGCCACTCAATTCTCCTTTCCCTTGAGATGCTTAATATAAAATTCAAACTCACTTAGGAAGGATTTCCATTGCCACTTATGTGTTAAATGTTGGTTATTTTAAATAATTGGTGAGTTTACTATGATCCATCATTAAGAATAATCTCTTTCCAAGTAGGTAGTTCCACCACAGTTTCAAGGCATGTACCATTTTCTCTAGTTCTAGATCATACAAGGAGTAGTTTTTTTTATGTTCCTTTAGATTTGAGGATTCATAACCCATCAATATCTACACCTACATAAATACTCCTCCCACCCCTTTACATGCGTCTGTATAGACCACAAAATCATGTTTTAGGTCTGCTACACATAAAATAGTAGCAACCATAAGTAGGTGTTTTAGTTGATCAAAATTGTTTTGAGAGTTTTTTTTCCATCGGAAAACTCTCATATTTTTTTGTAATGAGGTAATGGGGTAAGACACTTTGGAAAATAATTCAATAAAGCAGTGATAATATCCAACTTAAGCCATAAAAGATCTAATATCAGCCACATTTTTAGGAACATGCCACTCCATGATAGTTTTAATTTTTTCAGGGTCAATTGTTATTCCTTCCCAAATAATAATATGTCCTAAGTATTGAATTTAAATTTTTAAAAAGTCATACTTTCTATATTTAGCATACAGTTGGTGTTGCCTTAATGTTTGCAACAGAATTCACAAATGTTTCTAGTGTTCCTCCATTTTCTTGAAGTAGAAAAGAATATCATCAATAAAAATTAAAACATGTTTGGCTAAATATGGGTGGAAAATATTGTTCATGAGACACATAATGTTGTAACACTATTTGTAAGCCGAAATGGAAACACAATAAACTCATAGTGCATGTAACAGGTTCTGAAGGCAATTTTTCATATGTGTTAGGTCCCTATATTACTAGTGTAGTCCCTTATTGTTGTTAGTTTAGCCCACTTATTATCATTTTTTCACCCATGTAACCCCCATATTTCT
Organism: Pinus albicaulis; assembly: GCA_034641835.2. Taxonomy (NCBI): domain Eukaryota; kingdom Viridiplantae; phylum Streptophyta; class Pinopsida; order Pinales; family Pinaceae; genus Pinus; species Pinus albicaulis. Next base: position 92,083 of record JAXQQM020074187.1, on the reverse strand, counting down.
ATTTTTGTGCCCTTACATTATTATTTTTAGGTTGGATACGATTATATTGTGACCCCATGGACTCCTATATATAGAAGGAGGTTTTTTCATTTGTAGCATCCAAGAATTTTTAATTTATGTGATGTAAAGGAGGTTTCCCCCTCAAAATGGCTTATTGATAAGCTGTTGATCTCTCTGTTTCTTCTATTTCTGGAGTTGGTTTCATAACATTTGGTATTAGAGCTTTGGATTCTATGATTTTGCTGCTCCAAATAGGTCATCATGGAATTTGAACTATAATGTTTTTTATACAAATGTTTAGAAGATGAAATTTTTACCATGCGAGGACGAAATCTTGTGGAGCTACATGCAAAAATTTCAAATCTTGTTTCACAAAATTTTTTGAGATATGATCTATGGAAGTTAGGGTTTTTGCAAGCTCCCAAATTTCATCTAAAAGAGGTGACATTTGGAAAATCGCCATAACTCTCTCTCTCTCTGAGCATCATATTGGAATTATATAAAGAGTAAATGAAATCACATGTAGTTTAGTTTCTTGGGTATAAATTTCAGAGCCACAGGAGGAAACAGAGACACATGACACGTCATACAAGTTCACTCTCCTGAAATAGACAATAATTAGGTCATTGTGGGATATTGGACATAACATTTCCTTGAAGCATCAAAATCAGGTCAGACCTATGGAATTCGAAAGAAGATTCAAATGGATACTACAGGACCGAATTTCAGTTATTGAAGATCCAAAAGCACAAAGATAATTCAGTTTCAATATCGAGCTCCTCAAAAGTGAGAAAAAGGTGTGTATTTTTGTTTTTCCAATTGCATAATTCTTATTTGAAAAATCAGTTTGAAGTGATTCCAAGGGCATATTGAAGCATAGACGTCAGTATTGACTTCTAAAATGCCCCCTAAAAAGAATTCAACACCCATTAATTCCTCATAACACTGTACTATGACTCATGAATATGAAGAAGTGCAACATGATATATCAAAATTACAAAGTGAAGTGCACCATATTTCGCTCTCGCGAAGAGCAAGAAAAAATGAAATGGAAGTTTTGAAGAAAGGAGTGGAAGCTGAGATGGATGGTTTGAAGAAGGCCATTGATTCAAGAGGATCTCCATGCATACAGAGATTTACTTGGGAACCATGAAGAGGTTTTATAATAGATGACAATTCTTATAGTAATATTAATGCATTATTTTGTTTAGAATTGTAAAGTAGATAATGTCAAAGGTGAGTACGAAGAGGAATAAAAAAATATTCACTTATTTTCTATTTGAGAAATTAGTTTTATGTGATAATTTGACTCAAAACTAATTTTATATTTCTCAATGAGAGGTTGACGTGTCTTGGCATGGTTAAGATCCTTGAAGTTTGGATTTTACTATTTTTTTTTCCTTCAGTAAATTTAGATCCTAGAATCACGGAGCTTGTTTTTCCTTAACATGTCTTAATATCCTACTAATGTGGATCTAGGGATTTATGTCCTTTTTTTTGGGAGAAATCTATATAAACTCACGATGTGAGATTTTTCAGGGGGGTATTTTCTAGAGTTTTCGGAGGAGCTTTGTAAGAGTTTGAAGCCTTGTTCTGAGAGGAAATGTAGCCCTTCTAGTGTTGAGGAAATTTTTCTTATGTGAGTGCCTTTGGACCATTTGTGAGAAGGATAACATCTCAGAATTAATTAAGTGATAAGTAGTTCCAAACAAATCCGGAGATCTAGGCCTTTTCCACTAGGGTGAACTCCGCTAACATATTGGTGTTATGACTGTTTAACGTTTTGTATGTTTCTTGTTCTTAGTTGTTTTGATTTCTTTGAATAATGTTGATGTGATGGTAAACCATTATTAAAGAATGTGTTATTCATTTTTTCATGGAAAATTATGTCAGTAAATTTTCATGTAACGAGTATCTTTTGGTTTTTTAAGTAAGTGTTAGAAAAAATTACTTAGATTAGTCATGGAAACTAATATGGATGGCTTGAAAAAAGGTGTGGAAGAAAATATGGATGGTTTGAAGAAAGACATGGAAGCTAATATGGATTGTTTGAATAAGGGTATGGAAGAAAAATTGAAGGTTTGAAGGAAGCTTTGACAAAATTGATACAAGAAATGATTCCTAATGGCCAAAATATAGTACAAGAGATTCATGATGAGAGAAAAATAAATTTTAATAATGATTTCATAAACTCAAATATTCGATGGAAGACCCACCATATTTCAAAGATCGATATGACGAAGTTTGATGGCAAGGATCCCGTAACATGGATACTATAGATGCGGCAATATTTTGATCTCAATAATGTGAAAAACACATAAAAGGTACACATTGAAAGTTTATATTTAGAATAAAATTCATTTGTATGGTATCGATGTATTTTCTCTCGTAAAAAATTGTCACTTGGTAAATTTTTACAGAGGAAATGATAACACATTATGAGGATACAAAGAACAACAACTTCTCTAGCTAATTGATAAATCTCAAAGAAAAGGGTTCAGTGGTGGAGCACATTGAGGACTTCTAAAAATTGAATATAAGGGTAACTGATATTCTAGAGGAACATGGGAATGATGTCTTCATATCGACTTTAAAGGATAATAACCAACATAAGGTTCACCTTTGGGATCTGATTCATTAGAGAAGACATTCAGGTTGGCGAGAAAAATTGAATGTAAAATTATGGCGACAAGGAAGCCTACCACTCACATATATAAAAATGGAAGTGTTTCTACTCCTAGAATTCCACAACCTACAAGGTTGATGCCAAAGAAATAGGAAGAAAAAAGAGCAAAAGGGCTTTGCTACATTTGTGATATCAAATACACTAAAGGTCATAAGTGTGCTGAGAAGAAATTATTTGACATAGATTGTGAAGAGGAGGAAGAAAATGAATGAAAAAATTCAAAAGAAGATGATATACACCAGGAAATAGCCCTGAAGATGGAAGAAATGAGTTTGACCATATCGCGTAATGAATTGGCAGGAATTACCACTCCTCAAACTCTCAAGGTACAAGGACATATCAAGAAGAAAAAGGTAATAGTGTTCATTGATTTGGGTAGTACCCATTATTTTATTCGTTTTAAGGTAGCCAAGGAATTTAATTGCTTCCTATACCCAACACCAGAAGGTCAAGTGATGGTTGAAAATGGAGGAACTATAAATTGCACTGGAAAATGCCATAATATAAAGATAACCATGGGGGAATATGTATTGAATATTCCAATTCTTTCCATTCCAATCAGAGGTGCTCATGTTGTACTAGGATTAAAATGGTTACAGTCTTTGGGGACAGTAGATTTTAATTTTCAAAAACTTTTCTTGAATTTTTTTTGGAGGGAAAGGAATTCAAATTATGGGGTATCTCAGGGAAGGGGGGAAATATTATAAGCTCTAATTTCATAGCAAATATTTTGAAGAAATAAAAACAAGGCATAATTGCACAATTATTCTCACTAGAAGTTCCAACATCAAAATCATCTATTTCTCCAGATCTCCAAAAATTCTTTGACAATAATTCCAAGGTGTTTGAAACTCCCAAAGTACTCCCACCTATTCGTGATCGTTATCATGCTATTCATTTGATTCCAGGAAGTGTTCATCCAAACATCAGGCCTTATAGATATCATTATGTCCAAAAGAGCGAAACTAAATGTATGATTGCAAAAATGTTAGAGGTTGTTATAATTCAACCTAGTCAAATTTATTTCTCTACTCAAGTAGTATTGGTGCACAAGAAGGATAGATCATGGCACATATTTCCATATTGCAGGGAGCTCAATAAGCTAAATATTAAAGATAAATTTCCCATTCCTGTGATTGATGAATTATTGGATGAATTGCATGGAGCCTTTTATTTCACCAAGATAGATATTTTTCAGGATATCATCAAATTATAATGAAGAATGAAATATTTCAAAAACAATATTTCGAACTCATGAGGGTCATTATGAATTTCTGGTGATGCCTTTTGGCCTTACCAATGCACCTTCCGCATTTCAAGGGTTGATGAATTAAATTTTGAAACCCTTCCTATAAGTTTTTTTTTAGTATTTTTTGATGGTATAATAATCTAAAATAGGTCTTGGAAGGATCATGTTCAACATGTTGATAGGGTCCTCAAACTATTGGAGGAGACACAATTTTATGCAAAAGCCTCCAAATGTTTCTTTGGAGTATAAGAGGTGGAATATATGGGTCATACTGTATCTCACGAGGGTGCTAAGGTAGACCCTAAATAAAATGAAGCCATTAAGGAATGAAAAGTCCCCACAAAAATATAGCAATTGCAAGGATTTCTCAAGTTAACTGGGTATTATCAAAGTTTGTTAAGAATTATGGGAGAATAGAAACACCTCTAACAACATTATTGAAGAAACATGCATTTTTATGGACTCCTGAAGCAACTAAGGCCTTTGAACATCTTAAAGAGGAAATGTGTCTAACACCAGTCTCAGCTACGCCAGACTTCACAAAAAAAATTATTGTGGAATGTGATACTTTAGGAAATGGAATTGGTGTTATTTTAATGTAAGAAGGAATACCAATTTATTTTGAAAGTTGTCTAATCAAAGGAGAGTATTTACAAAAATCTATTTATGAGAAGGAAATGTTGTTAGTAATATATGCAATAAATAAATGGAAACCTTACCTAATTGGAAGGAACTTCAAGGTAAAACTTATCATGATAGTCTTAAAAACATTTTGGAACAAACATTGTATTCAGAGGAGTAGCAAAAATGGGTCACAAAGATGTTGGATTATGAATTTGAAATCATCTACAAAAAGGAAAGCTAAATGTTGTTGTAGATGCACCCTCAAGAAAGGATGAAGAGGTGGAAGCATTAATTTCTACCATTTCCATTATCCAACTAGATTGGATAATCGAAGGAAGGGATGTATGGAAGAAGGAAGAAGAAGTGTGTGCACTCATTAAAACGTTGCAGCAAGATCCTAGTACATCTGATACATTTATTTGGAAAAATAATTCCTTATGATACAAAAATCACTTATATCTTTGTAAGAATTTCTAACTAAAGGAAAATATTCTTTTGGAATTGCACACTTCTCCTTTAGGAGGACAGTCAGGATTTTTTAAAAATTACCACAGCGTGAAGAATTTTTATTTTGGGATGGCCTTAAATATGATATTCAAAAGTTTGTGGCAGAATGTTTGGTTTTCCAACAAAATAAAGTTGAGACAATTATTACCCCGGGTATTCTACAACCTTTATCCATTCCAAGTAAATGTTACGAAGAGATTTCAATGAATTTTATCATAGGTTTAGCTAATTTTGAAGGGAAGTGTGTCATCATGGTGGTAGTTGATAGACTTACCAAGTATGCACACTTTTTTACATTATCTCGTGCATTTAAATCAAGTGCAATTGATACTTCATTTACAGAAATAGTTCAAGAGATATATGGAAACCCAAAGATTATTATAAGAAAGATAGTTCCCATTTTTACTGGAAATTTTTGGAGGAAATTGTTTTCTTGTTTGGGTACTCAACTAGCTTATCATATCTTCCTCAATCCAATGGCCAAACTAAGATAGTGAACAAATTCTTGGAAGGATATCTACGTTGTTTTGTATCTAATAAAAAAACAAAATTGGTGAAGTGGTTACCTCTAGATGAATGGTAGTATAACACTTCCTTCCATATTGCAGCAAAAATGAGCCCATTTATGGCACTTTATGGATATAATACACCATCCATCACATCATATTTAAGTGAAATTAAAACATTCAAGAAGTGGAATATTACATCGAGAATCAATAATCAGTTCTTCAAATCTTAAAGGATAACCTAAATTTGGCACAAAATCGAATGAAACAACAGGCATATCAACATCGCAGTGAGAGAAGTATTGATGTAGGAGATTGGGTATTTTTATGGCTACAACCACAAAAAAATGTACCTCAATCAAGCTAAGAAGGATAATAAATTATCGCCAAAGTACTATGGTCCTTACAAGGTCTTGCAAAATATTTGTACTATGGAATACAAATTCGATCTTCCTTCTTCCTCACGAGTGCATCAAATTTTCCATTTTTCATGCTTAAAGAAGGTTATAGGTGATAAAATTCCATTTCAAAAAATATTTCTAGAACTTGATGAGGAAGGAAAAAGCATATTGGAACCTAAAGTAGTCACATAAACAAGAACTTGAGAGCTATGAAATCAATCAATTTCAGAGTATCTCATCAAGTGGAAGAGCTTACTCATTGAATATTCTACGTGGGAGGATGATATTTTTATAGAGAAGCATCTAGAGCTACTCAATTTGAGGAGAATGCTTTTTTTAAGGAGAGGGGCATGTGAGGTCCCTATATGACTAGTGAAGTCCCTTATTGTTGTTAGTGTATCCCCCTTATTGTTATTGTTGTACCCTTGTAACCCCCATGTTGTTATTATTGTGTCCTTACATTATTATTGTTAGATCAACGAGGATTATATTGTGACCCCATGGACTCCTATATATATAAGGAGTTTTTTTCATTTGTATTATCCAAGAATGGTTCATTTATGTGATGTAAAGGAAGTTACCCCCTCGAAGTGGCTTATTTCTAAGGTGTTGATCTCTCTGTTTCTTATATTTTTGGACCTAGTTCCATACCAATATGTCTTTTTCCTTGATTCATATTTGATGGTAACCAGAGCATAAATCAATGTTCGAGAATATAGTGGCTCCTTTAACCTGGTCAAATATATCATCTATTCAGGGTAATGGATACTTATTCTTAACAAACAATTTGTTTAATTGACAGTAATCGATGCAGAGTCACAAGGTTACATCTTTCTTCTAGGTGAAAATGTGAAGTTGGGTTATAGTTTTTGCCCTTTTTTGAGAAAAAACTTTCATTTTTTTCAGTTCTTCAACTTTCTGCAAGCTAAAACAATTTTTTTGTTTAGAATTTCATTTTGCGATAAAAATAAAAGTTGTCAGAAATTTTTTTAGCTTTCTATTACTTATTTTTTGGAATTTTTTTATACACATTGTTTATGTCAACTTAGCATTTCGTTGAGTGTGTGTTTTTTAACAATCAACGGATTCATAAGAAGTCATGTTCATATGCAATGTCGTATTCTTTGAAAATTTGTGTTTTTGAGAAACAAAATGTGTTACAACAATCTAGACAGAGTCTACTACGGTTTCGTCATATTTTCAAAGCCAATGGATGCATATCATAATTACTAGAATTATTTGAACTGGTCTAATATGAAAAACTGCATATTTTGAATATGTTTCGCGATGCAAGGAATTTCTTAACATATAAGTTATAAACTAAAAATCTGAAAGCTACCCATTAGAGACAATGGACCAATGTAATGTACGATAATTTTTTCAATTTTTTTTACAATGTATTTTGGAAGATACATAATTTTGATTTCACTAAATCACAATGACCTTCAGAAATTGTTTGCATCCTTTTTATTACAAAATTAATTAAAATTAGTAAATATTTATGAAATTCCATGAAATTTATATCTCCTGAAAGTAGATTCAATTCTAAAAATGATTCTCTTGGTTCGGACAGTTAATTTAGAATGTTTCATGGTGTTTAATGAGTCCAAAGTTGCAGAAACGTATTCAGGGCTTGGCTTTGTGTAACTAGTGACGCGTTAGTTCAGCCGAGCTCTTAAACAAAGTTCAGCCAAACTGTTTTTTGCACCAACGGCACGTTAAATCAAACGAAAAAGTAGTTCGGCCGAACTATTTATTAGAAGTTCGTCATAACTTTTACCTATATTTCCGTTGGCCGAAAAGTACCGTCGAGCCCCTCCAAAAAATCATTTCGCGGCAATATAAATTGGCGCGAAACCATTTATTATTTTCACATATTTTCGCACATTTGGTTTGATTTTTCAAAAGTCTTGATACGAGACACATTATTTTCATACATTTGATATGATTTTACAAGGAATTTTTTTGGGTTTAAAGAATTTTCTTGGAGGTACATTCAAAAGACATTTCCTAGAGGTATGTGATACAATTTTTTGGGCTTCATTTTTTTTTAAAGTATGAATTTGGGCTTAATTTTGAGAGGACATTTTTTGGTTTTGGGTTGAAGCACATATTTTATAATGATTTTTTAAAATGTGTTTTTGTGTAAATTTTTAAATGAAATTTTTTTGTAGGACTTGGCAGGAAATATTTTGAACTTTGTTTCATTTTTATAAGACACTTTTTTCTTGAATTTTTTAAAGTAAGTGTTTTGGAGTGGAGTATGTATTTTTTGAAAAAAATTTAAAATGAGTATTTTTTAAATTAAATCTTTTGTGATGTTTTTTTAATTGAGTTTTTGTCTAAATTTTTGAAGGAATTTTTTTGAACTTCATACTCTATTATCATTGGAAATTGAAGAAACTATACGAGAAAATATGATCGAAAAAAAGACACTCAGGAACCTAGAGAAGAGACGAGACAATATTGCAAAATAAAGATAGAAGCACTCTCAAATATTCAAGGGGAAAATCAACCTCAACTAGAAGTTGAAACAGGTATGTAAATATAAATATTATGATTTTGATATATTTTATATTTTCCTAGTGTAGAATGTGAAGCTTAATTGTTATTTGATGAACTAATTTGAAAAATATTTTTCAAGGTAAACAGTGAGAGATATTCCTCAAAACATTGATGATGAGATACAAAATTTTGAAAGAGAATGTGAAAAGATAATGAACCAATGATTGAATATGGTGAAAATGATGAAATAAATTCAAGTGAAAAAATTGAATCACAAGGTATGTATGTATACATATAAAAAATCTTACCATTATATATGATAAAAACACACTACTTTTATTAAAATGAAAATATGCAACTATAATGTTCCATTTTAGCTTGAGGCTAAAATTGGGAACATTAAAGTGCTCCCCTCCCACATGTTTCTTGTCCTCAAGCAACTGCATAGAGAGAAAAAAATTCCTCCCCCTTATTCTCCTTGGCCTCCTCATCCACAATCCCCACCACTGCTCAAGATATACTCCAATCAATCTTCCCTCCAATGCTCCTTCCCAAGTATGCAAACCGGAATGGTGTACACCCTGAAAAGATATAAGATGTAGGTGGAAATATCCCTACTGAACTATGGCCTCCTCAAGGTAGGAGTGATGACATGCATGGGAAAATATAATCCCACTAATGATCCCCTCACCCATGCTATCATCCAAATGAATATCTTGCCCCCAGTTTTGTGCCATGTAATGGGGCTAAATGGAGAGTTTTGTTGGTTCATCCCAAAGAGTTCTTCTCTCCATTTGAAGTATACATGGGGCTGCCTTCATTCTTGGGCTGAAATGGTATGGCCTCCAAGAATGGCCCAAGATACCCCATCAAGAAAATCAGCCATGAATGCCTCCTCAATTTCTCCAAGTGGCTTCCTCCACATGAAGAGGAATGGTAGCAATATGGCAATCATGGTCTACAGTATCTCCCCGCAAAATAAAACATGCATAGTAGGGAGAATCATGCTCCCAATGGGTTGTCCCAACATATATAACACTTCAAATAATTCTCCCCGTGAATGTACAAAATCAATAATACAAGGAAACATAATACAAAGTAAATAAGTCATTATAAGACAACTAGAGAGTGGCTCACTACTTTATAGGACCAATGCAAGCACCTCTTGTCCGCATCAAAATAGAAATAACAAGTGGATTCCCAACCACTTTTTCCCCGCCAAAAACATCTCATGAGATGGGATCATGAAAGTACAACAGGTGCCATTGGTGCACACCAAGAACTATGTGGCTTCCCCAACAACCATCACAAAAATAGCCAAAATCAAGCCTACAAGAAGCAAGTACATTATACAAAGTGCACAATGGATGATCCTCCTTGATCAATATGCTACTCATATAAAGTAAAGAGGTACATAATGTGAAATTATACCTTCTCTAGCATGTACTTGAGACCTTGAGCTAAAATGGCTCATCATAATGCTCTCCCTCCTCCAATGAGTAAGGGAATGGTTGTGCCAACCTCTCCAAACAACCAAGTTCTCGCATCCATCCATATGTCAATGTAGACTGCGTCGAATGCCCTCCCAAATGAACTCCTCTGCAAAGGCATGCATCCAAATGCATAGCTAGGAAGTCCTCATATGCTCCATGCAATAGTGTTCTCCTCGAGACCAGAAGCCCTAGTCAAGAAGAGTCTCGCCATGATGATAGATGATCACATCATCCACTAAGTATCTTCCATCTCCATCAAGGCCATCCAAAAAAAGTCATGCATGTACCGTGATCCTGGAGAATACTTCAACTAAAGTCGAGTCCTCCATCTTGGATCAATCCTCCACATGTACAAAGCCGGTGTTCCGCAATATGGTTCTCCATCGCACCGATGCCTACTACCTCGACATCCCTCCATACCAAATTCATCCTCCAAGTTTCGCCATGCCCATCATGTATCCGTTCATGATCAAGTAGTAATGGGGATCCCTGGAAAGATAGTCTCCCATGAGAAGCTATCAACCAAAGGAATCTTCCCAATCCTCGGTAATGTAAGCATGAGTAACTTCCATCTACTCCCATGTCTAAAAGAGTCCTTCCCCAAAGGAAGTATCGTCCTCCTCATAAAATATGTATATTCATCCCGTATGATGAAGATGCAATCCTTTATCCTCGCAAAGAAAATCACAATGCGTATGACCGATGAGAGTGGGTGATGCCGAAAGGAGAGAGTGTCTCCTCCTCCCTGAGTCTACATCCCAAAATATTTGCACTATGATGAACTCTCCCAAGGTTTCCACCCTCCTTAAATCAAGGTGTGAGGCCCCCAAATATGGAGCATCCAACCTCGCTCTCCGTTGATCTAAAGGGTCTCCTTGGTGCAATGTCTCCATGCAGGTGAGACACCATCATCAAGAGATGACCGAATGTATGAATGGAGAAACCCTCCATACTTCCACTATGAAATCCAATCATCATCTTAGGTGCATAAACTCATAAAATAGACAGGGTGTGCTCCTCATCACATGATGCCGATCATCCTCCCCTATCTCCTCCTTCTATCTCCATAGCTCGCACCCTACTAACAATGGCACATTTGTACCATGAGTTGTGCCTTGATCTCTACATGGGAGATCCTCGGGGAGTTTATTGCAAAGAAACAAGAATCCTCTAAGTGTGGAGCAAGAGCTCCCTCTTTCCTCTCGCATGAGGCACCGGATCAACTCTTAGCTATACTAGTGCAATTTCCCCCTCCTCCTCATCATCAAGGTAGGGGAAAATCTCCAAAATCAACCCTTGGAAAAAGGACCTCCATGCTCTCTGTGCAAGAATATGAGATGGATACCTTGCCTCCAACAAGGTATGATGCAATATGTCAGCCTTCTCATCAATATTTTGAAGTGGATCTCGAGTTTATGTTTCCTCCCTTTACATGCAAAGTCTTGGTTTGCTTCTTTGCATGTGTTTCATTTCCTCCCACCAAATCCTTCCATCATTATTCCAATGAATCAAACAGAAGAAGTATTTGCATCCTTTAAAGAAAATGACTCAAATATCCACCATGCATAGGTCTTACCTCTAAATTGTAGTGCCGCAAATCTGATAGCATCTCCTTTGGAAAAATTTTGCTTCGCAACATGGTCTTCAAACTCTCCTACCCATGCTTTGGTTGAACATGTAGGTGAACCTCCGAAAGTAGATAGAAAATATATCTTGCTACCGTTCCCCTTCATAACAAACTTGCAAAATCCATGAAAGTGACATGATCTTCCGAATGCATGAGTTTGAGACTATACTCTTAGAAAATCTCCAAGATTTTTTTATTGTCACCTCTCTTTTTCCATCTTTTCATGAAAAACCGTACCTATGACTATGTTGTGCATCAAAGGATGTGACCGCATGTTCACATTCCCCATCAGAAACCCTAGAGTTTGTTTCTCGCTTCAAACCCTTGTGGAGATTATTCAAATCTTCCTTCTCTTTTTGCTTGGGGGTCCCATGAAAGCTATAGAAGGATTTAGGGAGAAGCTTGGCTAACTCATCTCCTTTTTCTTTTCCACAAAGTGGAGTCTTCCACTCTTTCAGATGGAATATTGGCTAAAGATCCACAAAGCTAAGCCAAGATTATGCTTCCGATACCACCGTAATGTTCCTTTTTAAAAACATTGTCAATCGACAAGAAAATTCATTTCGTAGATAGACCGAAGGGGCATTTACTGATTTGTCACCTTCTCATAAATAAGGATGAGCCCAAGAGGCTTCGGCCCACTATCAAACTCGTCTACAGAGTGTTGTCAAGGGAAAATATTCCTGCGGGAAATACAACAAGATTGGGAATCTCTCAAGATAACCCAAAAATGCAACTACAACAATATAAAGACATAAATCGGAAATAGTAGTGAATAAAAAATTATGTCAAAATTTATGAAACTCCTGAGCCATTTTATTATGAAATAAAAACTGAAAAATGATACAATGAACATCGAAGGAATATGAAAGAATCATTTCATGAAAACATATGCCAAAATACACAATGTTGCATCATAAAGGTATCTATTAATAGGACTCAAGGCAAATACATGAGGGAGACTCGCTAAAATGAGGTAAAAATCATAGGATCCGTATATATATGGCTCATACATCATTGGGAGAGCTGATATCACCTTCCTAATCACTACCTCAAGTCAATCCTAGAAGGTTTGGCTGAAATATGCAAAATCAAGAAATGCCGTAGCCGCTGGTAGTAGCAAAAAATCACTACATGGAATGGAATGGAGAGGGCTAAATGCATAAAGCTGATTTATAGCCCTTCTATTTTCAAAATATGAAGTGCAAGGCTGATCCCTACACCAAATATCTCACCCTCTCGAAATGTCTGCAACACCCTCACCGCAAAATGTGCTCCAACTAGAACGCAATCCGTTAGAGGGCCTATGTCAGAATCGATGGTAGTATAATCCTACCAATGATAGTGGAATAAGCTCAGAACCATCCTCAATAACCTCCCGGAAGTAGATAATCCTCCCTCCTCTGAAATATCAGCTCAAAATGGTGTGTGGAAACCCCATAACAACATCTAGCAACACTACACAATATCCGTTGGCAGAATGCACCGATGTAGATGGCCGATGTTATGAACCGAATGCAAAAATATGGAGGAGTGCAATCCTTCATGAGCTACTCAAGAAGGAGAGGTAATCCTCAACAAGATTCCCTCCTCGCCCAATGGGACTATTGTACTCGCTGGAATAGCAAGAGGCGCAACAAGTCTCCAAGACTTGGGATGTAAAAATGATCAAAGATAATCTTAATGGCCACTAAGCCGTTTTAAACAAAATGATGTTTCCACCTTCCTTCCTCTAGAATTTTTCCTTCCCCCATGGAATATTCCTCCACTAAAATGTGTTGTCCCACTTAGTGCTTTCCAACTCATGCCAACGCAGTTTGACATGGTCAATTAGGTCTTGTGCATTTCCATTTTAACCCTTTTCACACATGAGGGATTGAAATCGAGCCCATGATGATCCCTTTCACATTGTAAGCAATTTCATTCCTATTTATTACATGAATGGGTCACTTTACCCACTTTTATTCAACAAATTAGGTATTGAGCAGTAACTATAATGTTCCATTTTAGATTGAGGCTAAAATTGGGAACAATATAGCAATCAAATTTACACCGTGAGGAAGACAATGGCATTCGCTTTCCTCGGCAGCTTGGGGATGGATCTTGAGTCTATACAGAATTCTCGACTCCACACAAGTGATCTACTCCATCTACTCTTGCTATAAACACATGCACACAATCACTAAAATTCAAGGATGAAAAGAGATAATCCACCGAAGATCGCTACATAAAAAATTATATAAACCAATCACAAGATCTAAAACATAATTATTTAAGGGAGGGAACACAGATCTTAATTAATCTCATAATAATGATACAACACTTTCTATAACTTTGCTCCACCCTCCTCTCCACAATCCATAAGAGTTTCTCAACTAGATCCAACGAATGATCATTAAGATCATGCACATAATACTAAGAGCTTATAATCTCTCTATATTGCAGCAAAGTGGAAACATAAGATCAGATATCACCTCGTAAAAAATATAGCATGGCTCTCCAAAATAGCTCTGTAACCAGTCAACCCTCTCAAAGGATTCTAAGATAAATAGTTAAATGATAGGTCCCAGGATGAGGAATATGGACTCTCGTGATGAATATAATTTGCGAAGCTTCTAATTGATAAGTCCCGCCAGATAGAATAGTGATTAATCAAACTGATCTCCTATGGACTAAGTGATTTTAAATATTCCCTTGTTCCTAGGCATAAAGGAAGGAATAGGGCCTTCACCATAGGCACAAGAGGGCTAGGTAGTGGTTATAGGCCATTGGCCATAGGCACAAGCCTTGTTTCTCATAGATAGGGGTAAAATTCACAGCCAAAAGGTCACCCCAAGTTAGAAAAAAGGCATCTAACTATGAGGGCTAAGGCTCCGTGACATAGGGTAGCTAAATAGGATATTAACACAAGGTTATGAAAATGTCATGTCATGGTCGAAAGAAAGGAATTATCCCACCTATATTCTATCCTCCATCCATTCACTTTCTACCGAACATGATCACTAACCTCTTCATCTCTATACACCACCGTATGAGCTCAAAAGTCAACTTTTTCACCATATTTCCAGGTGGTACATGAATTTCTTGTGTTGGGCACAGAAGTTCCTCTAGTGCTATAGGAAGATACATGGAGCTATGTAAGAGGGAGGATCGAAGACAAGGGTAGTAAAAAGGTTCACAAGTTCTCAAAAAATTAAGAAGACGCATTTCCACCATTAAATATCACCCTCTCCTCACTTCTTCATCTCAACGACAAATATTTTTCACTCAAACACTTCACTCTATCACACCTGTATAAAAATTTTAAAAATATAAATCTTTCCTACTTCATTTTTCTAAGGCCACACCACTTCATGATCAACCTAACATCATCCTTTGGCCTTTATACCACCTTAATCACCCCCGCATTTAAAGTAAAGAAAAGGCAAGAAGAGGTCGCTACAAGAAGAAGCATCTTCCTATAGAAAACTTGTGTAAAAACTAGAAAAGCTCTATAATTTTTTTTTTATCATCCATGGAGATAGGGAAGAGTTGTGAGGTGACTCTAAAGGTGGAATAGCACTCCAAGAAATATTCCCCACTATAAAAATATAATTGAAGCCTCATCAAGGTACCTCGGACACACAACAAACTAATGCACTTAAGAACCTCGAAAAAGAATAAAGACACCGATTGTAATCTCATGCACAACCAAACTTTGTTAATGCCACTCCAATGATCAAGCTCCATAATGTAAGGCCCTAAATGTTTCCGTAAAGGGAGGTAAGGGTTAGGCATGGCATCACTCTCTCTCTCCCTCTCTCTCCCTATGCATAAGTGACTAAATGGACACATGTCGAGAGTGGAATGTTTACCAAGTTGAAAGTGACCGCTTAACTCGCCACCATCGACCACTTGAACCGAAAGTGATTGGTAGAGTCCCCATGCAACATGGATATGTCACATTAGTTTAATTATGGTCGTAGGAGTGGGTGTTGATTGTGAGGAAGAAGAGAATGATAACTTTAAGTGGGACCAATAGTTCAAATGAGGAAACATCGTGTCGTGGGTAGATCAACACAATTTCAAGTCAACTCAAAATAAAATATAATGTACTTCATCACACTTTCCTTCAAATATCTCCTACTTCGAGAAAATTTAGAGAGATTACAAATTTTTCAAGGCATCGAGGAGCTGGAATCCTTAACCCATTGTTGCACATGACAATGCCGAAGAAGTCATGTAACAACTATAAAGGGAGATGAGGAGGCCACAGAAGGCAGCATGAGCCATATGCAAGTAAAAAATGCCCAATTGGTTCATAAAATTCCCATTTTCATCTTAGAGAATTAGTCTAAGAAGTAAGTTCCCATCATCTCATATATCCATCATAATTTACCACAATCTCTCCTAAAAAAATCTCAAGTACTTCTCACTAGCTATCAAATTGTGAAATTGAAAAGTTTTTTGTGAATAAATAAGGGCTAGTCCATTGAATTCGAGGAGAAGGAACCTTATAATCCTTTTCGCTACCATTGAATTGAACACTAAGGCCATAAAAGAAACCTTCTTTGCACCTATTCAAGAACGAAAAGAAGATATGGGTGGTGGATTTAACAGAGAACACATTTAAACACCAAAATGATTCATTTTCACCTTACTCTAGTAGATATATTTATGAGACATCAATGTTCAATATCCTTGTATTTCTCAAGGCATATGATGATGAAGTTTACTGAGTTTGCAATGGATTTGAATTCCTCACGTATGTTAGTCCAACCACTGTGGTAAAGGGGTTAGCCATAGCAATAACTCATGAAGTGACCAACAGTAGTAACCATACACTCTCTAGGAATCAAGTTGAATAGGAAAGACAAGGCCACTAGTGCCACTACAAAGAATATTTATTTAGGACCAAGTAAGGACCTATGGAAGGCAATAATGGGGTTAGGAGATAAATCTTACCTTATCCATTGGGGATGAGGTAGATTATAACATTTTAAGATACATCTCATGTGAGGAAATATTGAGTGTAGTGTATGGATACCACTTCATACTATTGCATGAGCTCGTATATGAAGAAAAGTTACCCTTTGATCTCAGATTGAATGTACCATAATTTCTCTTGTAGTCCATTAGGGACATGAGCTAGAAATTTAGAGAAGGGAAGCATTAATACTTAGCCCATCATGCTCTCTTATTAATATAATAGTGGAGGATGCCCTAAACAACTTAAGAATTAATGTCCTATGGTTGAAGTTCATAGACATGGATAGGGAGAAATTGATTGGAACCTATAGCATCTCTCCTTGAGAAACCCATCTATCTAGCATTACGATAGAGACACCACACTGTAGTATGAAGAATAAATGATAGGACAACAAAAGAAGTAGATATGGGAACATACGAATAACAAGATATGGAGGAAAAGGAAAAGGAAGAAGATGATGTAAGAAATGGAATAAAATGAATAAAAATTATAAGAGGAGGCCTCGAGTCCCAAACAAACCCTCGAACCAAGAGAAATTGAGATATCCCCTCGCAAAATATTTTGTGACCAGGGAACACTAATGATGAGGTAGCTACCACTTTAGCTACCTTGGGAAATCATGTGAAATCTAATTAAGAAAATAGCAATACAAAGCCCTCTTTACTTTAAAACAAGGAAAAACACTAGGAGTGAAACAAGGAAGACCCTAGAATCCCAAAAAAGTTTTGATTACCATTGAGGGGTCCCCAAGTAAGAAAGAGGAGGTAGGGATAAATGAGGGAAAAATTGAGGAGTTCACCTCTCTAAGCCAAAACTTAAGACTCCCATAGCCTTTGTAAGGAGGTCCACCAAAGAAAGAACAACCCTTCAAGAAACTAAGCACCCACAAACATCCAAAAAAGAAAAAATAGGATTGCTACAAAGAAAAAACAAAGCATGATACAAAAAATTATAGGATGATACAAGAGTACATAAAATGCTACAAGACATGGGATGGATTCACATAATGAGAAACAAAAGGAAAAATTGGAGGGGGAAGAGGGGCAATAAATGAAGGAAAGATGTCCAAGGGGGTAGAATGTTAAAAACAATAGTTACAAAAGGAAACATCCTCCCCAAATACCTTGAAAAAACAAATCATAGAATCTCAAGAACCTACCTCATAACCTAATTGGGGATATTAGTACAAGTTAATTGATGGAGGGAGACCGATTTTTATGAAAATCACAATCCCCTCCTACATGATCTAGAGATAGAAAGAGGGTTCACCCATGTATGGATGTAGACTACCAAATCAAAGAATGTTGAAGATGTGGGGTTGATGGATGAAATGATTCTTGAAATGTGGAAAGAAGTCGCCGATGTAATTCTCAAAGAATCACTGGAAAAAGAGAAATTATAAGTAGTGCAAGCAAGAGAACATGAGGCTATAGGGAAAACTATAGGAAAAATATAACCAACTCGCACTATGGTAAACCCTTTTGGATGGAGGCCATGAAGTAAGACAACCTTGAAATTCCTATGTCACTTATCTTAGGGAGAAACAAGCTTATAATTCCAAATCAATGCCTTAGCTCAACATGGCTCACTACCCCTTTCAAAACTATAAATAATTCATTGGGTTTCCCTACAAACAACCTAGTGTAGTTAGATGGATAGAATGCATGAATTCTATATGAATAGCCTCATTTTAAATGATATGAAAAATCGGGACTCAAATTATAGGTTGGGTGATATGCAATTAATGGTCTTAGCATTGTTACTATGAATCTTAATTCCAAGCATAACTTCTAAAAAATACAACTTTAGTCGCACATAATAGAAAGCCCTAACATCGTAAATGATAGCTAACATGTTTAGATATGTAGTTAGCTGATCAAGATAAATGTCATAAAAATCTAGATCTATGCATTAAAAGACATTAAAAGTAGAAAAAACAAGATTTACTCCATGCATCCAATACACAAGAAAAGAATATATCAAATGAATTTTTGTATTAATGGCACTTATGAGGAAAACACAAAAGGGTGTTCCCTTTTCCCTCAATGGGATGGGTTCGTAAGTCCTCAAGACTTTGCATCTAGAATTCCTCTCTTGATGGTGTAGAAACCTAGAAAAAAATAGTAGCAAAATATGACTATGATGGTGGATCAATAGTCGACCAAAAGTTTAGATCCGCAGTGATCTTTAGGCAACAAAAGGTGGCAAATGAATGGGAAAACCCTTCTATTTATAACAAAATATTGAGTTAGTCTAGATATTGGTGCATAGTTAAAATATTATTAACCAAATCAAGATCAAAACTTTGTATTTTATTATATTTGTTGGAGGAAAAGGAATTTGAATTGGGTCAAATCCCTTTTATTTGTAAATAAATAATAAATAAATAAATGATTTATTTATAATTTTAAGGTGGTTGAGTAATAATCAAATAAATAATGATTTATTTAATTATTTAAGGGTGAATTAGTCATATTTAACAAATAATATTATTTAAATAAGGTTTAAATAATCGTTCTTAGAAAATAATAGGATAACAACGATTTATCTAATTAATATCCTTGTTTCGAGTTAAATATAACTAGGAATAGTAATTAAATTGTTGTTTAACTAATTATTCCTTGAGGAAAATCAAACAAATGTATATTTATTTAATATTTCTCATGGGGTTTCCGTTTAGACCATAAACAACTTAATAAATGTGGTTTACTAAGTTATTTCAATAGTGAAAGCAATTTACTTAGGTAAAATTGGTCTTAATGGTACTTGGGTCCATCTAATAACAATAGGTTAGATGACAAAAAATGGTGTGATAGATTGCCCCCAACGTGCGAGCGTTAGGATCTAATCGTATGACCGAAGTAATGCTAGAAGAGCTCAATCAATAGACATCAAAGGGGAAGTCAAAGAGAGAGAAGTATAAGGTAGACCAAAGTGAAAAGAACTGACCCCCGAGGAGGCGAGACTTACAGGCAAAAAAGTTCCCTTGATGCGTGAGTACCGTGCTATAGGTGGTGGGGAAAGCATACCTATGCCTACCGAGGCAAAGTAAAAACAAGAACGCGTCCGGAAATCCATGGACCTGCCAACATAGTACATGTTGGGATAAAAAACGAGCTAGATAAATGTAACATGACAATGAATCCAATATACATATTGTGCCTAGGATAATAGACAGACTTGTATAATGATATTTGAATACATGAGATGTAAATGCAACCCAAGATGCCCCTAAAAATAAGAAAGGCTCTAAAATCTTGCCATCGATACATGCAAACAAAAGGCACCGCAAGCGGCCGAGGCTGACATCATCAAATGTATGGAGCTACATTGAAGGCCGTAATGAAGAGGTCATCCAAGTGTCCGGGGGGTTACCCGTAGGGCCATCCCCTCATGAGGGATGAGAAATCTAACACACACTAGGGAATCACCGATGTTAGTTTCGCATCAACAACCATCCAACATGGATCTCGATCATGTTGAAAGGAGTTAGAGTTGAGAAACAATCAAGTCAAGGGCAATGAGGAGTCCCTTACCTCGATTCGAGGCACCGAACAAGAGTGGAAGTCGAACCAAGGTACACCACCCCCAGACCTCGTCTTCCGGAATGAATGAGCGTATATCGAAGGAGGTCCGTCCGTTAAGTCCCTATATTAATAGTGTAGCCCCTTATTATGTTAGTGTAGCCCCCCTTATTGTTATTATTGTACCCCGTAACCCCCATATTGTTATTATTGTGCCCTGGCATTATTGGCTATTAGGTCGGCTAGATTACATTGTGGCCCACTAGGATTACATTATGGCCCCATGGAATCCTATATATATAGAATGAGGTTTTTGTTCATTTGTATCATCGAAGAATTGATCATTCATGTAATTTATCGGAGGTTGCCCTCGAAGTGGCTTATTTCTAAGGCGTTGATATCTCATTTCTTCTATTTTTTGAGTTGGTTACACAACATTTGCACGAGCTTGGGATTTTAGGTTTCGCTGCTCCAAATGTGTCATCGTGGAATTTTCGCGATAACGTTTTTCTACGAAGTTTCGTGTTGAATTTTTTAGGGTGTCGAAATCCCGAGAAAGCTTGTCTAGAAATTTCGCAGCTTACACAACATGAGATATCATCCGTGGGAAGTTAGTATTGTTTCAAGCTCCAAATTTGTGTCATCGTGGAATTTTCGCTATAATTTTTTTTTTCTATGAAGGTTCAAAAACTAAAATTTGTATGCGTTGGGTTGAAACCTTATAGAAATTTTTCAAAATATTTCGGTAGCTTGATCTGCAACATTTTTGGAGATATGATCTCAGGAAGGTAGTGCTTTTTCGCCCCGAATTGCATCTCAAAGAGGTGATCGTGGAAAAGTTCAATAACTCTCTATGGGAAGTGGATTTGAGTTCCGTAAAAAGTGGTCGCAAGTACACGGATCAGTTTTCTGCTATCAATTTTCCAGAGACGAGAGGACGAAACAGTTGACACATGGCAAGTCCTACAAGTTTTCTACCGAACCAGTCCATAATTAGGTCATTGTGGGAGATTGGACACAATTGTCCTCGGGGAATCCAAATTAGGTCAGACCTCAGGCATTCAAAAGAGAATTAAGAGGGCTACTTTAGCTCTAAATTTCAAAATATTTAAGGGCTGCAATCACAAGAGGATATTCCAATTTCAATATTTGATCTCCCTCAAAAGCAAGAAAAAGTGTGTATTGTTTTTTCCGAATTGCATAAGTTCGTTTTGAAGAATCAAGTTGAATTGAATTCCAAGGGCATATTGAAGAATTTTTGTGAGTAAGGGTTATATTATGCCTCCAAAAAATAATCTCCATACCTATTAAGCTCCTAAAGCTATACTATGACACATGAGGAGGAAGAATTGCCATATGAGATATCAAAATTACTAGCATCAAGTGCAACAAATTTCGATCTACGAAGAGCAACCGAAGATGACATAGATGGTTTAAAAGAAAATGAAGGGCTAATTTGGATGGTTCAAGGATCAAATAAAATCTATTATGGATGACAAAGTAGTGGAATATCACAATAAGCATATCAACAACAAGTTCTCCAACTTTCAAAGGCTAACCTAACTTTGGTGAAAAAATAAAATGAAACAAACTTAAGATCAACATGACATCGAAAGAAGTTATGAAGTAGTCATAGAAACAAGAAATCCACAAGTACGATCAATTTGGTATCTCAACAAGTGGAAGAAATTTCGTAGAAGATTTCACATGGGAGGATGAGAATTTATACAGAAGCATCAAGAAATAATCAAGCGTTGAGGACAACACTTGTTTGAAGGAGAGGGCATGTTAAGTCCCTATATTAATAGTGTAGCCCCTTATTATGTTAGTGTATCCCCCTCTTATTGTTATTATTGTACCCCCGTAACCCCCATATTGTTATTATTGTGCCCTTACATTATTATTGTTAGGTTTCGCTTAGGATTATATCGTGGCCCACTAGGATTACATTATGGCCCCATGGAATCCTATATATATAGAAGGAGTTTTGTTCATTTGTATCATCGAAGAATTGATCATTCATGTAATGTATTGGAGGCTTCTATGGCTTATTCAAGGCGTTGATATCTCATTTCTTCTATTTTTTGAGTTATTACACAACACCGTCATAGGTGATGCAATAAGGGATCCTCAACTAAGGCATGAGAGAAAATAGTAGAGTGATCGACATGCACTAACACCAATGATGATGATGAAATGGGGTTACCGAGTAGAGACAGACGACTTCTGTTAGAGCATAAAATGGCATGGATGGCCTCAGAAGCATCGACACAATATCATGAGGGATAGGGGATAGTGGGACCGAAGACCATAGTGTGCACGAGAGAGGGACCAAGAAATGAAGGATGGAGGAATATAGGGGATGGTGGTACTCGTGGATAAACTCTATGAATGTAATGATGAGTCAACTCGATGCTCTAAACACACTCGACAGGCCGCCACTTAGAAAAGGTCTACTGAGACCATACAAACATGAGTACAAGATGGTAACTCTCATGACGAAAGTCGACACGAGTGTGGACTAGTATGGAGGCAAAGTGGTGCCCCCTAGTATGAGTGTTGCAAGTGAAGAAACTCAATTTTGAGGAGGGGTGAAGTGACGCTTCATGGAAAAATGTATCCTAGTGGAGTATCAAGTCACTAAAAACTAACAGAGATACCTATTTGAGGGCTTGGTGAGATATTTCCAATGGTATACGTTGAATGTTTAGCCATGGTTTTCATAGGTGAAAGAAAACGTGGTTTTTCTTCAATAAGGCATTTTCCTTCCAAATTCACTCATTTACAGTGGAGTCAGGAGAATATATAGTGAGACATAAGGTCTCAAATATTGTAGTGATCGTAGCAAACAAACCGCCTCCATTGGAATTTCCAGAACCATCAATTGTAGGTAGATTCCCAATCGTACTCTTCTTCATTTCAAGGTTGAAAGCTCATTTTAGGGTACCTGTGAGCTCATGACCGGTGCCAGGTCGCACTAGGTCCGTTACATCCCTGCAGCGGTGGACCGGCAGAAATTGTGACTCCGTCCTAGGAAATGACCTCGAAAAGTGTGACTCGTCGTAGAAAGGAGGTTTCATGTCGTTTTTACCGAGATCCGAGATTTTTTATGGTTGAGGGGCATAGGTGACTCCAAGCATGTTGTGGTCATGCCAAAATGTATTTTTGAAAAGGGGAATCTAAACAAATTTTAATGATGTGCAGCTACTTGTTTTCGTTATGGTTGTGCAATTTGAGAAAGGGAATGGAGGATTACCAATATCTTTTGGTACCGCATATGTGAATCTAATGGAATTCAAGTTTCGGTGTTGGTACACATGGTGTCACTATCCCAAAGAGAGTGATTTGGAGATAATGAATTGTGCTCTCCGCAAAACTCATAGGTTGGTCAACAACAATGTCGTAAAGGACCGGGTTGTTTATTCAATGTGAAGGAATGATGAGGTATCATCCCTAGCATAATCCGAAGTGATATGGGACTCCCAAAGGTTCTTCTAAATGCAAGAAATAATGGTACTAGAGCTCTATTACACCACTCAAATACACTTGTGAGAGTTGTGAGAATTTCTTTCTCCTAGTCTCTCAAATATGGTGTTCCTTACCCAAACATTGGGTGTCATTGTAATGCCCACAAGGTATGTGGTTCGAATGCATGGGTTCAATGTAAGGGGGGATAGATAAATTAGGGGTGGTACTCATTTCCATAATGTCGTCATCGTGATAATATGGGGTGACTGTGGAAGAAATACCACCAGACAGGCCGAAGCTACCTCGACTCATCATGAGAAGAGAGGTTCACATGCGCATCGTCACAAGTGGTGATAATATAACCAAATAAAGGATCTACTAATGTTGAGCCTAAGGTGATCGCCGAATGGAGGCTGGCGAAAAATCAAGCGAAATTTAAGGGGACTTCACCAAGGGTCTCATGGATGATGATAGGGTAGAAAATGGTGGATGAAGGCTCCACTATCTCAACATCGAGGGAGAATGTCAATGGGAGTAATTTGTGTCTTCTAGTTTTGCCAAAGAAAAACGTGCAAATAGGGGAGAAAGTGAACTCATTACGCTTGGTCTTGAATTAGAAAAAAAACGCTACCAGAGCGGTGCGTAAGTTCTCATGTGGGGACAGTAGAGATATAATGGCCATGGAGATCACACAAAAGCATAGTGGTTGTAATATTCTTTGGATTCCCTGCCGTAGTCGAAGGAGGAATAGAGGTTTTTGGACCGTATACTTAGGGTATATGATCAACCATTAGCTTGAGATGAGGAAACTTCAGATAGGTATGGGTGGCATGACCACACATCACATTACAAAGCACATTGTATGGTATTCTTGAGTGCGGTGAGGTATGGGTAGGGCTTGCTGGGGCAACCTGAGTTCTTTGATGCCTTCTTGTGAGCTTTTCTCTACTCAAAGTGGTCACAATAGAGGTGGTTCATGTTGAGGTGTTTGTTACCATTGTAGTGGGAGAATTCATGGTGACTCGCTGAACCAAGGTCAAAGCAAGATAAGGTTGCAGTGCTGGGACTGTGGGTGGGCAATGATGGTGGACTGGGTCACCTTTGCGTAATCCCAAGGGTCAAGTTAGGAAGAGAGAGGGTGGCTATGATGTGTACCGTGTACACTTCGGGGGAGGAGACAGGAATGGTATCTCGACCTTAAGGGTAATGGCCATGACAACCCTAACAGTTAAGACCTAGCTAAACCATTCTAGGAGGGTAAACAAGTCATGGATACTAGCTAAAGGGCTGTGGAGGAGGAGGTCTGTATGATGAATCAAGGGCTAGGAGTAGGTTGGGGAAGTAGGAGACTGCCGAATAGATGAGGTAGGTCGCTTGGAGGGTAACTTAGACGATCCATCATGCAAACATTCGATGATCCGGGGGATCGTAGATAGATGGAAAGACTAGGGAATGTCCCAAGCAATGAGTGGAATATTTGTAGACTCGGGTGAGACACCTGGTCAAAGGATTGATGGTTTGATTATTTGCTACCAAAGGGATGGTGGAATTAGAGGAGGTTTGATACTTCTACCATATGTCAACTTCTTCAATGGTGACGATTCTTCACTTAGAAGAATACCTTGCGGTAAAACCGCAGATGGGACAACAAACATCACATAGGTGTACCTACAACCCAATAGAATGTTGTAATATAAGGGGGCATCTATGAGAATGGTACACGCAACAACTTTTCCTTGTGTGCTAATAGACAATTGCGAATAAGCCAATGGCTGGGAGGATGTGGCCATCCTGCATGCTCGCAGACTAATCATGGAAGGAGCCAACTCGTGTGATCTCGAGTTGCTTACAAACCAAAGTGAACATCACATGTGTGGATGCCCCTCATTAATAAGGCACCGAGAAATGTTTTCATTCCCGATCTTGACCGGAATTTGGAAGGTGACGGAAATAGGAGAGGATGTTCTAACCGGTCAACATAAAAGACAAGCAATCAATCACAAGGATATACAACGCCATGCATGTGATAGTGGAGCTTTTTGTTGTGAAGGGCACGATTGGAGGAGTTCTAGTGTTGAAATGGTAGCAGGAGATTGCGCCGAATCATCTATGCTATACAAATGGGCGCTTTTCCGTACAGTGATTTTGGTATAGTGGTCCTTTAGGAATGTTGGTATGAACCTCCGCCTTAGTCGTAGCGATTGTAATATTCCTAAATTTTTCCTTTAATAAATTGAATATTAGATTTTGTTAATTTAACTTATAAGTTAAATAATTGGGTGAGGAAGCCCAAAATCGCATTAAAAGCATGGATAAAGTCCCTCTAGTATGAAAAGTGATCAGCCTTTGGAACTAGATTTTCACACCGTCATGTGTGAAACGAGACATTTGCAAAGAGGTTTTACTGCTTGACCAAGTCAAATAGCAGAGGTATGAGGTGGAAAGCATCCTATGGGATAGTGCAGAGAAAGAGGAGGGAATATTCCTTGAAGGAGGAAATCATAGAAGAGTGGGACCCATGGAGAAGGAGATCTCATGTGTTTAAAAGGAGGGCAACAGTAGCCATTGTTACTCATGCATATGATTATTGATTTCTGTCTGCTTAGGACTCTCATTCTTCCCCGCCTTGTTAAGTCGTCTTCATTGTCATTAGCACAAGGATTTCCTATTTAGGAATCCTTATCCTTTCTTGAGAAGCTCTCTTGATGGATTTGCACTAATTTTTCTCACATCTAGGTTTTGTGCCAAGCATCCTCTTCAGACAACGTTATTGTCAGAAAAGATAATTATGTGTTGCAGGTGCTGCAGCAGGGAGTCACAACACCTCTTTCCATCACTTTGGTTGTGAGAGTGAGTCTACCTATCCTTTGGAGGATTAGTTTGGAAGCTTGCTAGAGCTTATTGCATATCTTGTAACTTGTCCAAATCATTCTATTCCACCTACAACATGGGGCTAGTCTCTTGATCGCGCTATTTTCATAATGCAATTTGCAGTTGAGGGATCATAATGTTGATTGTAGGGTGAGATATCAAGTGTAAGAATCACCTTCCACTTATGAGATCCATTGCTAGAGGTCTACTTCATATTTTTCATCATCTCCAGTCCTATTCGGTTTCTAGATTTGAGTTACAACCTATCTTAAAGAACCCCAAAATTTTTGCCATTTTATATTTCACCAATCCTTTGGAGGATTGATGTATTATTGTTTTCATGGTTAGAGCCTGTTTCACCACTTTATTTGAGCCACATATTGTCATATCCATTTATTGACATTATTTATGCAGCAATATCTCTTATAAACTCGCGCATTCATAGCTGTTTCATTTCATGTACATGTCTTGTTGAGGCTTGCATTGCCTTCTTAAGTGGATGATTCCTCAAGAATTTGTACTCTTTCTACCGCTATAACATTATTTTTTGGCTATCTATATCTACTTGTCTCATCTACTAAAATAATGTTGTTTATCTATTCTATGTTCATACATTTGCTGCGCTCCTTCGTCGTGCACATTTTTGAGGACATATAAATGTGGAGATCCGTTTAACTCCGCTTAGAAGGAGTTATTTCAACCTCCTTGTATTCGGGTATTATATGCATTGATATAAGGGATCCAGGTCTTGGTTTCACTTCGTAGCAGCCATTGCCGTAAAAATGCATTTTCCACCCATGCCTTGCTAGATGTTCCGCATTCGTATACTACAGAATACAGCATGATTCCAAGCCCAATCTCGTGAGTGTCACCAAAGAAGATCGACGTCGAATAATATGAGATTTTTCTCATTAGTATTTAGAAATAAGAATATCCTCTCCAAAGAGGAAGAGCAAAGAGAAGAAGAGGAAGGACCATGAACTTCCTATTCTCACCGAGAAGAAGAAAAAGTACGAAGGACACTTGACGCTCGTATTCTAGGTGATTACCTTTCGAGTATAGATCTCAAGCTAGAGCCTTCAAGGAGACACTAGATTTCCCCATTTCATCTAGTTAAAGGAAGAGAGGAGACCCTGCAATGGAAGAGAAATCAAAGGCAATAGATTTCTCGTTGTCTATTTTTTATGGGTTATCTACAACAAGAACTTGGGTGAGAAAGTTGGAGGTATTTTTCCTACTACATCCTATAGCAGGGAAAGAAGATATTGAAATCTCAACACCGCACTTAGAGGGTGAAGCCTCGTTTTTGGTGGTGCAGCCACTTGAGCCATGATAGGGTAAAAATTTTTGCAGCAGTTCACTTAGAGTTTGATCAAAACCTTTGATGGAGAAAGAATAGAGGAGGAAAGGCTCACATCACTTGAGAAGTTTTTGTCCTAACGCCTGCCACACTTCATGGAGGAGCAACCACATGCATCAAAAATTGGGTCACCAACAATTTAGAGGAAGGAACTCTTGCAGCCCTACAAGAAGTTAACAAACATCATCAAGGTATGAAAATATTTCCACATTCGATTGTTATGTTAAAATTGTTTTGATAATTGTGAGATTACTTTTACATGATCAAGGGTCAACTAATGCTACTATAGAGTAGCTATTTCACCGTGCCGTGCAACATGGAAACATTCAAGGAGGAAGCAAACCATCATTCTCATGAGACATTGTTGGATTGTACATCACATTTGAGGTTTGGGTTTGAAGACTTGAAGGATGACAGTAGACATCTTGGGGTGAGAAACCCTTTCTCCTTTCAAGATGAAACTTTCTCAATGAGATCCTCTCAGCTCAAAGAGGAACTTCTACTTTCAACAGATCTAAGACCTCATTGTTTTTGGAAGACTATTGTTGAGAGGGAGGTCTCAAGGAGAGATCTCATTAGAGGTGCACTTCACAAACCATGGAGTGCAATGATTTTCTTCCTTTCTCACAGAGAAAATAGAAGATGGAGGACATCTTCTGGATGGATAACATCTCTCATGTCAGGTTGGAAATTCCTTGAGCTATACACATCATGGTGGGAGGTTTTTTCCTACCACCTATTTGGGTCCTTATGTGGTCTCATTGATCCTTGAGAAGATTGCAATTCAAAATCCCATGAAGTGCAAAGAAATATATTTGGTATGGGAGGATGGTAGCCCCGTATGAGAGGAGTACCAAGATGAAGAGAAGGATGAAGCATCCACAAGTGATTGAGTGGATGTGGTTGATAAGCAAGGATATGGGAGGCTACTTGCGTATCTATGACACCGAGCAAAGAAGGGCTTGGCTAGACTGCTACTCTTGAAATAATTTGGCCACCACATGGCATACACTCTTCCTAAGAGAGTAGGAAGAATGAGGAGAGATGGAAGGATAATTGTAATTGGGCATCATATAGTATGGATGCATGGTGTTGATGTGATACTCATATCTGGCTGTGTCTTCTCATCACATGAGTTGTATGATGGAAGTATGGGGAGGAAGCCAAACATCTGCTATGCTTTGCCTGCTTCGGGAGAGCAAGAGTGTGTTTGCTCTCACACTTGGGATGTTGAAGGAGGAGAGATGGTGTTATCTCCTTTGATTTAGATAGTAGAGAGTACTTCCACCATGGGAAGAACTTCCTATGTATTGCAAGTATTACAGAAAGCTCGACAAGGAGCATGTCAAAGAACAGCTTTGTATTGACAAAATGAGCTTATTTGCATGAGCTCACAGCTATCACTTGGGAGCATAGACTCATGGATGGAGTGTCCCTAGGATTACTTCACATCAAATGTACACTTGGTGAACAAGGAGGAGATGATGATTATAGAGTAGTGGATAGAGGCATCTATCACTATGACATATTCTTTCTTGACTCGATTTTCCAAGCATGAGGAGGATTCTCTTCTTGTGGCACATGGTTCATTCTTCTTCATAGCATGCCAAAACACTATGGAGGACTCACACATGGATTCATGTACCATCTTACCTGCATTGATGGTAATAATTTTGTCTCTACACTCATTCATTTGCACAGTTACCTACCATTACTATGCAAAGGCATTTCTTCACAAGAGGGCAAGCTTGTGGACATTCTTCCATGATCGTTTGCCAGCTAATATATATGATGATGAAGCCATATTTTATGTGGCCTTGGGAAAAAATTCTTATCATTACCCAAACACTTATCATATAATGGCATACATGGTTAACTATGTAACAAGAAACATTTTTCCCTGTAATTTTCTAAAGCAAAGAAGCTTGGGAAACTCACACACCATTGTATACTGCTGGTACCTTCTTGCACCACATGAAACCTTTAGCATTTTCTTCATTTTTTTGCTGGATATGACTTCATTTTCTGATATGGATCTGATTTTTATGGAAGCATGATTATGAGAGAGGTACATGAGTTGGAATTGTCCTTAAGTGGGGGAGAATTTCAATATTTTTTGCACTACATGTTCCAATGGGAGCATGGGAGAAGACAGTGGCCACCACAACCACATATTTGTTTTCTTTTGAGGTGGGCCATGGAATTGATATTCATCCATTGTATAGCCATGGGAAATTCCTTGATCATGTATTGTTGACACATGCGCCCATTTACTATCCATTAGTAGATGTGATGGATTTTGTATGTTACTTGCCATGCTTATTGAAGTTGTAGATGAGACCTCCATCGTGTCCTATTGAGATATTGTTTGCATCATGCATTATCATGTAAACTCGTGAAAAAAATTCTTGTTGGCACATATGCAGTGTTGTCCTTGATGGCAACCCACCGAATGAAGATGAAGACATGAGATTGTTGGCATGTGTTGTCCTCATGGAAATACAATTGATGAAGTTATTCTTGACTTGATGGACTTGGTAAATGATGTAAATCTGATGTATGTGATGTTTGTTAAAAATATGATGTAGAGAGTTTTTCTTGAATGGCAACCCACCGATGAAGATGATGGCAACTTACTTGATGAAGTTGTGCTTGATAGAATATGGCCCTGATGAACCTATTTAAAGATGAAAATATGATGTATCTACACAAGAGAGCATGAAGGTTAATGAAGAAAGGAATTCAATTTGTGCTAGATCTATGATGAAAAGAGTATGTCTCAAGGCATACGCGGATCTGTCTAGGAGAAGTCGCGTATGCACGCGGGAAACAACGTGCCAAGTCGCGTATGGGAAAAAGCACTCATAAAGTGCAAAACTAGGGGTAACCACCATGGTATTGACCCATTGTATTGGGTAATGATTCATCTAAATGACACCGTCCATGAATACCATCGGAAGTAATGTGGTTTTGGCTCATGGTATTGAAACAGGGTAAACCTATATAAAGAGAAGAAATTCATTGTGCAAATCATGAGTGTGGGTGCAAGATGTATGAGCTTGAATGAATACTTCTCTCTGAAGTATATCTGAATGGAAAGGGTTACAATTGAATGATAGATCTGAATGCATGATGCACCAATGATGAAGAAGGGTATCTAGATCTGAAATGTACTTGTATTTGCTAGATCTGTTTATGGAATGATTAGATCTAAGATGAGGCGAACATCTGTCTGAAGTAAAGGGTAAAATTTGTGTGATGTATCTGTTCTGAAGAATTGCATTGATCTAAATGTCTGAAGAACCATACGCTAGTTTGACGCAGAGGAAGCGCGTATATACACGGCTTCTCTGAAGAAAAATCGTGTATGCGCAGTGAAATTAGCTCTGTAATATGTACAGAAGTATACGTGGGTTTGTATGGTAGAAGGCGCGTATATACGCGGTATCAGTGAAAGGAAAGTGCGTATGCAAACTAGGGTTTGCTGAAGAAAGGGGTATGAAATGTCTGATCTGTTCTGCTGTGTTGCTGCTATCTGTATTCTACAGTTCTGAGTTGTCTGGTTCAGTTTGGTTGTATGATGGAGCTTAAATATGTGGAGTGGGTCCAGTCTGAAAATATGATGAAACGTGGCCTGCAAGTGGTGTCCTAAAGGAAGCTTTGGATCCAGTGTGAAAATTGATGAAACGTGGTCCATAGAGGTGCTGAGGGTTGTAGCCTTCAGTCAGGGGGTTGTAGCTCTCTTCCAGGTGAGGCTGGTAAACGAGAGCAGGGGGTCGTAGCTCCCTTCCAGGAGAGGCTGGTAAACGAGCGCAGGTGGGTGCCTGCGTGCTGGTAGGAGTCTGCACCAGCACATATGTTGTAAGATGTTTTCTCTATAGTAAAATATTGAAGGCTGAGCAACTGCAGCGGTGGTTTTCTCCCGACTTGGGTTTCCACCTAAAAATCCTGGTGTTCATGTGTGATGCTTTGTGTGATGGTTTATTCTGTTCTTACTGCACATGTTTACCGTTTATAGAACATCTAATGAATGAATGATGGAATGATATAAGTGAAGAACTAATGGCATAATTAGATCTCTGTGTATACGCGAGTTTTATGAAGGATATCCGCGTGTATACGCTAGTTGGCTTCAGCAAAGTAGCGTATGGGTTTTAGAGCATGAAAAAGTAAAAAATTTTAGTTTGCCCTAAATACTGATTCACCCCCCCCTCTCAGTATTTTTCCCAACAATTGGTATCAGAGCAGGTTCTTCTGCAGAAGCTTGATCGCTTGAAGGAGATCCATCGCAATGGGAAGTCTTGAAGGAGTAATGTCTATAAAGCCACCTCTATTCAATGGAAGCAATCTGATATTCTGGAAGGTACGAACAAAAGCATATCTGCAAAGTCTTGGTGCAGATGTATGGGCAATCGTGGAAGAAGGTTATCAATAGCCGGCAAGTATTCCTACTGATGCAGCAGAAAGGAAGAAGTATGAAATTAATGCCAAAGCAGTAAATGTCTTATTAGGAAGCATGTCTGAACCAGAATTTGCTAAAGTGATGCAGCTAAATTCAGCAAAAGAAATATGGGACAAAATCATTCTGAGTTATGAAGGAGATACAAAGGTAAAAAGTGCAAAACTCCAAACTCTTAGAATTGAATATGAAAATTTGAAGATGCATAGTGATGAGAGTATTGCCCATTTCTTCTTACGTCTAGACGATATTGTAAATCGAATGAGAAATTTGGGTGAAACCATAACTGATACTACTCTGGTGGAAAAAGTCTTAAGATCCTTGACTTCAAAATTTGACTCTAAAGTTTCAACTATTGAAGAAAGGCAAGATCTGCAAACTCTTACTATTGTTCAATTACATGGTATTCTGACTGCTTTTGAAATGAGACAAGGAGGTCCTTCTCAAATCAAAGAAGCTGCTTTTAAGGCATCTGCAAAAGGAAAAGAAAAGGAAGTTGTCAAAGAATCCAGCTATATATCCGAAGAAGAAGAAGCGAATTTTGTAAGAAAACTCCAACTAGGTACTGGAAGATTCAAAGGTAAGCTTCCCTTCAAATGTTTTGATTGTGGAAGAGTTGGTCACTATGCTGCTAAATGTCCTTATAGAGAAAAACATGGTAAAGGGAAACAATTTGAAAAGAGGAAGAGTTATTATACAAATGAAGATGATGATGAAGTGTCCAGTGAAGATGAAGAAGATTCTGACCAAGCCCTACAAGTACTCATGGCAAAGAAGCAAAAGAAGAAGGTTACTCAAGGAAAGGAGATACCTCAGAAATAATGTATAGCATAAATTGAAGGAGATGAAACAGGTATTAATCGTTGTTCTTGTATTTCACTTAACTGTATATGCAAAGGTAATGATAGTGAAAGTGACAGTATGGATCTAGAAGAAGTTGTCAAGATTAAAGATGAAGATCAGCAAAAATCATCTAAGGAGAATGAATCTATAGACAAGTATCAAAGGTTTCATGCTTATGCATCCAATCGAATGAAAAGACTAGAAGCATAAATTAACGATCTAAATACAGATCTCGAAAAATCAAAAAGGAAGAATGAAGGTCTTGAAGCTGGAATCATCTCTCTACAAGCAGATCTTGAAGCATCAAGTAAGAAGAATGAGGAACCTCTACAATCATTTGAAAAGGAAGGGCTTGAAGCAGAAATCATCTCCCTCAAGGAAGACCTGGATAAATCAAATAAGAAGAATGCAAGACTTGAAGCAGAAATCATATCTCTGAAAGTAAATCTCGAAGCATCAAGTAAGAAGAATAAAGAACCTTTGTCGTTTGAAAAGGAAGGACTTGAAGCAGAAATCATCTCTCTCAAAGAAGATCTGGAAAAATCAAATAAGAAGAATGAAGAGCTGCAACAAACATGTGAAGAAAACGAAAATTGGTTGAAAGAAGAGATTCTAAATCTGAATGATCAAGTAGAAGATGGAAGAAGAAAAGAAGAAAGCATGACGAAGCAATTTCAAGCCTTGGAGGTTGAGGTAAACATTCTCAAAGGTAAATTAGAAGAAAAGGTTAAACTTTTGAGGTTTCAAGATAGTACTAATATTTTGGACAATATTCTGAGTAATCAAAGGTCCCCTGCTATCAAACTTGGTCTTGGTTTTCATGAAACTATTAAAGGAGAATCTAGTTCACAAGGAAGTGCTAAAAATTCAGAGGATGTCAATGCAAAACCTGAAGTGTTGAAAGAAACAAAAGGTCAACCAACAATGATGAAATCTCAAAGGATATCATTCAAGAATGTTGAATGCTTTAAATGTCATAATTATGGGCATGTTGCGGCAAATTGCAGGAGCAGATCATTTCAGCCTCAAACAAACAGTTCCTGCATAGAAAGGTACTCTGGTTTCTTCAAGGGATATTGTTTTTCATGTAACAAATATGGACATAAAGCAGCTGATTGTAAAAGGAGGAAGATTAGAAATACTCATTATAATTCTTACGCTTATTTCTCTGGGCACATGAGATGTTATTCTTGTAACAAGTATGGACATGTAGAAAAGGAATGCAGGTTGAACAGATCTGAGAAAGTGGATAACTTTCAGCACACAAATAGAAAGTTCAAACAAATCTGGAAAAATATGGAGGACCGATCAGAAACGTAGGGAATATTGACCCTACTGCAGTCTTCCGCTTCTGAAGCTTACTTCTCTTATTGACTGCAGGAATGATGTGGGATACATTATGAGATTTAGTAATGTATCGTCACAGGGGGAGCAATGTATGATGACTCTCATGGTTGATTTGATTATTTCAGTTATATGTATTTCTGACAGAGCATCTGATATGAAGAAGACAGGTACAGGAAGGACAAGTTCAGGGGGAGATGAAGGAATGTGAAAATTTCTATGCTTCACTTTCCATACGCGGGTTCGATGAACAAAAGTCGCGTATACACGCAAGTTTCAGCAGACACAGTCGCGTATGCATTAATGATAAGAGAATTTATATGATAGCTGAAGATCTGGAGCAGAGGTTCAGGGGGAGCATCAGTCTGACTATTAATAACTGTATTATTGACTCTGTGTCAGCTTACTTTCTCAGTTATAAATAATGATGATATGATACTTGGTTTCTTAGGTTGAAGATTATGGATGAGTCCTGTTTGCTTTTTGATGAAGAGTATTCATTGCTGAGATGAAAGTCTTATAATTCAGAGATAAGGACAGTTCATGCAGAGATTGTTGCTGATGATTTGCTGATGAACGTATTCAGGTTGCACAAGTTAAGGAGGCGCACTGGTTCAGGGGGAGCAGCAGGTTGAATACTAATGATTGCATTGTTGGCACTATGACTGCTTATTCTTTGGTTATTGTGATACTCATGCTCAAATGATGATGACTTGGTATATGGTTTATTATGATGAGATTTTGATCCCTGTTTGTTGAAAAGTATCTTTTGTGCTCACACATGGATGAGTTGGAAGTCGTTTGATTCAGAAATAAGAATAGATCATGCAGAGTTTGTTACTATGGTTGAGATCTTTTCCCTACATATGTTACTTCATGTTAAATCTTAAAGATCATGGTGATATTGGACCACATGGATGTTTGACACATATTTGAAGATGTTGTTCTGGTATGATAATTTCTCTTGGAAAGATTGTATTGATGCTGCAAAGAATCTGAAGGCTTGATTACTAATGTGCTTATGCTACAACCGTTGGATGACGCTTGAAGACACAACTACACTGTTCTATCTATCTATATTCCAGGGAAGCATTCAAATTTCTCAGAAAGAAGCTGAACACTATCTTTTTCTCACAGAGGATCAGATCTGGTTAAAATATAGAAGATGGTATTGGATACGCGGATTTCCTGAAACACAGTCGCATATATACGCGAGTTCATGCACATAAAACCACGTATGTCTGGTTGCTGATAAATTTCTGCTTGGGGTCAGCTTTCTTCAGCACAAGATGCAGTGCTGTTTGGTATCTCTGATACTGTTTGGTATCTCTGGTGGTGTTCCAGTTCTCATAATTCTATTTCTAATGTTTTGATAAAATTGCCTTGATGATTTGTTGGTGAAAGTGTTCAGGATGCACAAACTAAGGGGGAGCTTTAGTCATATGGAAAGGATGCTTGGATGCACAGATTCAGGGGGAGCATTAGCTTTGCTGAGTATAATGCATTGTTGAAATTATGATGGTTCTGAAATATGTTCTCTTTCTTGAGGACTTTCTGGTGTTGGTCATAAAAACTCATTTTTGTAATTTGATGAAAAGGTCTTGTTGAGACCCATGATGTAAAATTGTAATATTCAGTCATGTAAGGACTTGAAAAATTTGTAAACCCACTTGGTTGGGTAGCTGAGTCAAATTTTGTAAACCCACTTGGTTGGGTAGCTGAGTCAAATTTGTAAACCCACTTGGTTGGGTAGTTGAATGGAAATGTGTAAACCCACTTGGTTGGGTACTTGAGTCTCGTATGTAAAACCACTTGGTTGGATATTTGATGTAAGTATGAGTCTTTGGTGATAGGAAGTTCATAGAGTCATGTACTTCATTGAAAAATATGTTTGAAGATTCAGCATGAACTCAGGGGGAGCTTGGTCACTTCAGTATACATCAGATCTGCAGAATGCTTCTTCTACATGAGGAGAACAGGGGGAGAGTGTGTTGGTTTTGATCCGCCCTTTGCCCTTGATGTCAAAGGGGGAGAGTGACATGGTGTTTGAATGAAGAGAAAGAATGATGTCAAAAATGGGGAGAGTGACATGGTGTCATTGTATTCTTAATGTACCTATCTGTTGTGGTAACCAAACACCATCATGGTTGCCATCAAGTCCAAAGGGGGAGATTGTTCGCAATATGATGCAGAGTGTTGTCCTTGATGGCAACCCACTGAATGAAGATGAAGACATGAGATTGTTGACATGTGTTGTCCTTGATGGCAATCCACCTGATGAAGTTATTATTGACTTGATGGACTTGGTAAATGATGTAAATCTGATGTGATATGATGTCTGTTGGAAATATGATGCTGAGTGCTGTCCTTGATGAACAACCCACTTGATAGAGTGTTGTCCGTGAATGGAAACCCACTTGATGAAGATGATGGCAACTTACTTGATGAAGTTGTGCTTGATAGAATATGTCTTGATGAATTAAATCTGATGTATCTACAGAGAGTAGAGAAGGTAATGAAGAAAGGAATTCAATTTGTGCTAGATCTATGATGAAAAGAGTATGTCTCAAGGCATACATGGATCTGTCTAGGAGAAGTCGTGTATGCACGCGGGAAACAACGTGCCAAGTCACGTATGGGAAAAAGCGCTCATAAAGTGCAAAACCAGGGGTAACCACCATGGTATTGACCCATTGTATTGGGTAATGATTTGTCTAAATGACCCCATCCAGGAACACCATCAGAAGTAATGTGGTTTTGGCTCATAGTATTGAAAAAGGGTAAACCTATATAAAGAGAAGAAAATCATTGTGCAAATCATGAGTGTGGGTGCAAGATGTCTGAGCTTGAATGAATACTTCTCTCTGAATTATATCTGAATGGAAAGGGTTACAATTGAATGATAGATCTGAATGCATGATGCACCAATGATGAAGAAGGGTATCTAGATCTGAAATGTGCTTGTATTTGCTAGATCTTTTTATGGAATGATTAGATCTGAGATGAGGCGAACATCTGTCTGAAGTAAAGGGTAAAATTTGTGTGATGTATCTGTTCTGAAGAATTGCATTGATCTAAATGTCTGAAGAACCATACGCTAGTTTGACGCAGAGGAAGCGCGTATATACGCGGCTTCTCTGAAGAAAAAGCGCGTATGCGCAGTGAAATTAGCTCTGTAATATGTACAGAAGTATACGCGGGTTTGTATGGTAGAAGGCGCGTATATATGCGGTATCAGTGAAAGGAAAGCGCGTATGCAAACTAGGGTTTGCTGAAGCAAGGGGTATGAAATGTCTGATCTATTCTGCTGTGTTGCTGCTATCTGTATTCTACAGTTCTGAGTTGTCTGGTTCAGTTTGGTTGTATGATGGAGCTTAAATATGTGGAGTGGGTCCAGTCTGAAAATATGATGAAACGTGGCCTACAAGTGGTGTCCTAAAGGAAGCTTTGGATCCAGTGTGAAAATTGATGAAACGTGGTCCATAGAGGTGCTGAGGGTTGTAGCCTTCAGTCAGGGGGTTGTAGCTCCCTTCCAGGTGAGGTTGGTAAACGAGATCAGGGGGTCGTAGCTCCCTTCCAGGAGAGGCTGGTAAACGAGTCAGGGGGTTGGAGCTCCCTTCCAGGAGAGGCTGGTAAACGAGCGCAGGTGGGTGCCTGCGTGCTGGTCAAGTCTGCGCCAGCACATATGTTGTAAGATGTTTTCTCTATAATAAAATATTGAAGGCTGAGCAACTGCAGCGGTGGTTTTCTCCCGACTTGGGTTTCCACCTAAAATCTTGGTGTTCATGTGTGATGCTTATGTGTGATGGTTTATTCTGTTCTTACTGCACATGTTTACTGCTTATAGAACATCTAATGAATGAATGATGGAATGATATAAGTGAAGAACTAATGGCATAATTAGATCTCTGTTTATACGCGAGTTTTATGAAGGATATCCGCTGTATATGCGAGCTTGGCTTCAAAAGTAGCGTATGGGTTTTAGAGCATGAAAAAGTAAAAAGTTTCAGTTTTCCCTAAATACTGATTCACCCCCCCCCCCCCCTCTCAGTATTTTTCCCAACAGAGATGAGGAAATTCAGGACAATTATGGGTGGCGTGACCGACAACATCACACAAAGCACACGGAGGTGTACACTTTGAAGGCTGAGGAGGATCATGGTTTGTTAGGGAAACCTTGTCTTTTGATGCCCTCTTGCGAGCTTTTCCCTTTTTAACCGAAGTGGTCGCAACAGGATATGGTTCCTATTGAGGTGGCTGAGGCACTGTAGCACTGGGAGAAGTCATAGGGACCGATTCAACCAGGGTTAAAGCAAGATAAGGTTTTGGTTGACCAGGCGGGGTAGCGGCTGAAGGATCAAGGTACCAGATAGGAATCCCCAGGGTCAAGTTAGGAAGAGAGAGGGTAGCCATAACAGGTACTGTGTAGACTTTGGGAGGGGGAGCTAGGAACGGTATCTAACCAAAGGGTTAATGGCCACACGGGACGGCTCCAAGATGTTTAATGCCTGGAGGAACTGTTCCAGGAGGATAAAGAGGCTCATGACTACTAGCTGTAGGTGAAGGGCCAAGAGGAGGAGGTCCAGAAGGCTGAATCGAAGGGCTAGGAGTAGGCTGCAGAGGGCAAGGAGGCTGCTGACTAGCAGAAGTAGGCTGCTTGAGAGTAGCCTGAGACGATTGCATCATGCAAACATTTGATGAGCTAGGATCAAAGACAGGAGGAGAGAGACCAGGGAATGTACCAAGCAAAGAGGATTCTTTGTAAACTCCGGGTGAGACACTAGTCAGAGGATCAACGGTTTGCTTATTGGCCACCGAAGATATGATGGACTCAGGGGAGGTCTGAGACTTCGATTCATAATATGTCAACTATTCAATGGTGACTATATTTCCATTATGAGGGAAGGACATCTTGCGGTGAACCGCAGATGGGACAACATACATCGCATAGGTATAGCTATGACCCAATATAATGTTCTAATCTAAGGGGGAATCAATGACTTCTACATCAACGCAAACAGTCTTGCCTGCAAGAGTAATAGGACAATTGTGGAATAGGCCAATGGGCTGGGAGGCGTGGCCATCCCATGCTCGAAGAGTGATCGTGGAAGGAGCCAACTCAAGTGATCTGAGTTGCTTCCAAACCGAAGTGGACATCACATAGGTGGATGACCCCTCATCAATGATACACCGGGAAATGATGGCATTCTGGATCTTGACTTTGATTTGGAAGGCAACGGATGAAGGAAGAGGAGGATGTTCTGACTGGTCAACATCGAAGATGATCAAGCGATCATTGGCAGGATCTACAGAACCCATGGCAGATAGTAGATATTTCCATTGTGAAGGGCACAACTGGAGGACTTCCATCACTAAAATGGAAGTAGGAGATTGTGCCAAATCATCTACTATACTATACAAATGGGCAACTTTTCCAGAAGCAGCATTTCGACGTAGTGTTCCCTTAGGGATCTTGGTATGAACCTCTGCCTTCGAATGAGGGATATGCAAGGGACCATTAGGTGTCGAAAGAGGCTCTGTAGGACCTGAAGAAGGTGGCTCAGGGATAGACGTAGTGGGAGGCTTGTTGTACTGTCGAGATCGAGTCTAAAGGTTGAGGTAAACAATTATAGGTTAGTCAGATTTCATCATGAGAAGCTGGTAATTGGAGGTACCAGATGGAAGAGGTTGAGTGGCCACCTGACCTTCAGGTGGTTGGGTAGCCACAAATCCTTGCTGAGGGAAAGGATTAGTAAACATAGCTGCCTGATTATGCACAGCACTGGGAGGGACGGAAGGGGAGGATTTTTTTCCTCGCAATGCTACTCGAGACTCCCACATATGCTTCATCTGTGGTAAAAGAGGACAATTGTGTGTGTAATGACCATAAACACCACAACAAGAACAAGGCTAGTTCATGGGAAAAATCCAGTCCTGCTTGGGCTGAGTGCCCTATTACTGGTTAGCAGTGTTAGGTGCATTATTTCGAGGATTAGGTCCAGGATTACCGGGAGAAGATTGATTTTAAGTGCCTTTCCTCTTCTCTTTGGAGGGATGAGGATTATTTGTACCCTGCTATGCATACACCTGCCCCTGAGGGGGCAATGGCTACTGTTGCGGAGTTTGAGAAGGAAAGGGAGGAGGAGGTGCTAACGCTGTAGGAGCTGGAGCAAAAGGTTGTGGATACGGATAATAAGGAGGTTGGATAACAGTGTGGTAAACAGGAGGTTGGGAAAAAGGAGGAGGCATGTCGTATCCTGGATACATGCTACTGGGAGGGGGAAAAGTACAGGAGATGTTGGCCCCCCCCTGAGGAAAACCATAGCCTATGGGAGGCTGAGCATATGGATTAGAGAGAGCTCCAACGATACCATCGGCGACATGAGATGCCCTCGGTGCGTTGGCACCATCGGGTCTAGGAAGATCAGGTAGAACAGTATAAACATAACCCGACTGAGCATATATCAGGTCATATTTTAATGCAATTTGGAGAGCGGCTTCTTCGGTTTGAGGGAAATGTGATGCGACATATTTGCCGATAGCGGGCAAGAGAGATCTAAGGAACTGGCCTATGTAGACATGGTCTTTGAAGGTATGGTCTCAACATAGGCTCTTTCTTCCCTGCCATTCCTGGACATGATCGGATAGGTGGGTCGCAGACAATTGATGGAAAGAAGTCAAAAGTTCGGTACCAGTGTCATAATGGAGGGTAACCTGGAAGTAAGACATAAAATCCCGGGCAAGAGTCGCAAAGGTGGTATGAGAGGATGGGGCCTAATCAACATACCACTAATTAGAAGCTTCACCAATAATTGTACGTTGGAACAACCGAAGATGGACGAATTCATCGGTAATGGAGTTAGATGAACACCACATGTGGAAAGATCGAACATGATTTGTAGGATCTTCGCCACCAAGACCTTCGAACTTGGGGATGTCGGAATGGAGCTTGGTTGGCATTGCAGGCAAACCAACATTATGATGTAGAGGTTCATTTATCAACTAGTCAAAATCAGGAAGATTGAGGTCTGCCATATAGGGGAGCAAGGGAGCAGCCGGGGTAGTGTCAGTTGCGGTCCCACTAGTAGTATTCCCAGCGTTAGGTTTGGGGTTACCACCAGCGTTAGGTCCTGAACCAGACATTATGAAGGTGACAGGAGAAGAATCGGGGGTGGAACGTGAAGGTGAACCTAATGAACCAGAAGAAGAGTTAGAGTGCGGACTCAGTGGAGGACTAACTTGAATCCTACGCGAAGGAGCAAGTATTCCTACCAGAAACTAAGGATGAAGACCAATAAGTCTCTAGGATAAACACCTTGGTGGTGCAATTATGATGACATAAACACGTCACAAAGGAAAAAGAGACCAACAAGGGCAGGGAGGGACAAGATCAACTGATTACAATGTCGAAACAAGGGCAGAGAGGTGCAGTATCAATTAATTTCAATGTTTTAGAGTCTTTGCTTGGCAGTGTTAACCAAGCTCTTTTTCCCTTAGGGTGTGTGTGAAAAGTGTGTAAATTTTAATTTTTAAACCCAGACGTTTGTAGATAAAAATAAAAAGTGTGTTGTGTAACTGTAAATAAACCTGCAGATAACAATATATGGAACTGAAATAACAGAAAATAAACAGCTAATAATGCAATAATCTAAACCCAAGGAGGCAGGCCTCTCAACAAGTAGTCTGTATGCGGGTAAAAAACTAATCAAAACACACTCAAATAGCCAATATATCTAAGGTCAGGAGGGACAGGGATCTAAAGGTCAAATCTGTTGGAAAGTGGTGCAGAAAATAGCAACAAATCAGAGGAAATATTGTTGTAAATGAGGTGGCGAAAGGCTATATCCTGGAGGGAAGCAGAGGTGACCCTAGAGGAAAACCCAAACAAAACTAAATGAGGTTTTTTGGATGGATAAAAAGCCAATCTGAAGTGGATCTGAAGGTGAGGTATCAGATCTGAAAAATGGCTGAAGACTCTGAAATTTCGGACAACCTGAAGCAGCTAAAAATATTCCACCAAAAGTGGAGGGCACTGAAGCCCTAGGGGGCTAGGTTCCCACTTAGTTGAATAAAAAAAAACAAGTACAGGTCCAAAACGGGTGGAGATGGAGGCCACACAACCCTGAACAATGGCCCAGAAAAACCCAGAAAACTTTCAGAAAAACTCCCGCAAAAAGTCCAAGTTGCAGTTTCTGACTTGTTTTTTGCAAAGGTCACAGTTTTTGGGCTGAAAAGTGCGTCCTAAAGCTCCAGGTCATAGGTTTAGGGCCAAAAAGTGTGACCTGCACTTCCGTCACTCTCAGTGGAAAATTTCAACAAAATGTGTCATCTCAGCTGCAACTGATGTCTGTCACCTGTGCAATATGTCCGAAAACACACGAAAGTTAGAATTTTTACTGTTTTAGGGTTTTCTAGGTTAAAAACAACATCAAGAAAAGAAAAAACAAGATGATGAAGATAAATCCTAGGGTTTGAAGCAGCTGGATATGGAGGGATCTGAAAAACGACAGCGGTCGTAATCGTAAACCCATGTGGAGTCGCTAGTTGTTAGTATGAATCTTAATTGCAAGTGTACAAAAAAATACCACTTTAGTTGTGCATAACAAACAACCCTAATAGAAAATATGGCTGCCAATATCCTTATATCTGCAATTAGGTGATCAATATAAATGCTGCAAAAATCTAGATCTATGCATTAAAAGACATTAAGCAGTAAATAAAACGATATTTACTCCATGCATCCAATAGACAAGACAAGAATATGTTGAATGAATTTTGTATTATGGGCACCTGGGAGGAAAAAATAGAAGGATGTTACCAGTTCTCCTCAATGGGATGGGTTCTTGTAAGTCCTCGGCACTTCAAATCTAAAATCCCTCTCTCTTGATGGTGTAAAAAACCCAGACAAAAAGTGGAACTCAAAGGGAGCTCCAAAGAAAATAGTAGTAAAATATGACAATGATGGTGGGTCAAAGTCAGACCAAAAGTATAGATCCAGAGTGATCTTTAGGCAACAAAAGGTAGTGAATGAATGGAAAAACCTTCTATTTATAACAAAATATTTAGTTAGTCTAGATATTGGTGCATAATTAACCAAATCAAGATCCAATTTTTATGGAATGTTTTATTATATTTGTTGGAGGGAAAAGGAATTTAACTTGGGTCAAATACCTTTATTTGTAAATAATAAATAAAAAATGATTTATTTATCATTTTAAGGTTGTGGTTGAGTA
Source organism: Pinus albicaulis (assembly GCA_034641835.2). Lineage (NCBI taxonomy): Eukaryota > Viridiplantae > Streptophyta > Pinopsida > Pinales > Pinaceae > Pinus > Pinus albicaulis. The sequence goes on along the minus strand of JAXQQM020074187.1, from coordinate 48,414 downwards.
ATAATAAAATAAATAATGATTTATTTAATTATTTATGAGTGATTTAGTTATATTTAACAAGGAATAATATTTAAATCAGGTTTAAATAATTATTCCTAGAAAATAATAAGATAAATAACGATTTATCTAATTAATTTCCTTGTTCTGATTTAAATATAACCAAGAATATTAATTAAACTGTTGTTTAACTAATTATTCCTTGAGGAAAATCAAACAAATGTAGATTTATTTAATATTTCCTCATGGGGTTTCCTATTTAGACCATAAAAAACTTAATGAAGGTGGTTTACTAAGTTATTTTTCATAGTGAAGGCAATTTTACTTTGGGTAAAATTGGTCTTACAGGGTGTACTTAGGTCCATCTAATAATAATAGGTTAGATGACCAAAAAATGGTGTAAGAGACCTGGTTAATTGGACATCATCTCCAGGACCAATGACTAAGGGTCTATCATTCCCTATCATTTCAAGTTCCTACATGCCCTAAGACAAGAACAAGACAAATCATATATGACTTTCATCAAGCAAAGGTTTCCAAGGATTGAAGGCTATTATATAGCATATGAGATCTCATCAACATTGCCTCTAAAGGGGCTAAGTGTGTTTCATATGCAGGTAGCCCCATGCAAGGGCTACTCTGCAAAGCACTATTGACATTCACAGGTGTGTTGGTCACATTGGGAGCGAAATTCTCATTGTTTCGGAATCTGCATTTGGCCAATGCCTTCTAGAAGAGTTCACATGCGTCAAGCTTTAAATCCAACTGTCCATTTGACATCTACAAGATTGGGAACATGTCTTGCCTACTATTGGAAAGTCATTGATTGTAAAACAACCTTCAGCTCCTCTATAAATTGAGCATAGATCTGAGTTCTTAAGAAGGAAGAATTTGAGTAGAGAAATGCTGGTGGATTTTCAATTGAGAGTTAGATTTGTGTAACAACTGCTAGAGAGATTTATACTGTGATGAGGTTGAGGAACATTGTTGGAGATGGTCACTTCAACTCAGTCACTAGGTTTTAACCTCTCCTTCTATCATTAATAAAGAGTATAGCTTATTTTTCCCTATATGTATCTGTATTGGCTTTGATTTTCCATATTGCAAGATCTTAGTTGATGTATATGGTTTATGCTTTACTAATTTATCAAACTAACTTGAATAGACATCTGTATTATTGCTATCTTCTGATGTTTAGTGTTCATTCTTGTAGGAAATATTTTGCATAGCCAGCTGGAATTTGAAACTACAACGGAAATGATAGAAGGAGCCATTTAGAAGCGGTTGGATCCCAAGTAAGCCTATAATCCATTTTGTGTGTTTTTTCTTAGTTAGGAAAAGTATTTGTATAGTATTTAATCTATTGTTCTAGACTAACACCTGTCTAGGGAAGCGTGTTTTATCCGTAATTCACAATTCTATCCAACAAATTGGCGACTCCGCTGGGGAGAATTTCTCTTTGATCTAGGTGTTTTAGCCTCTGATTTTCTCAGTTTATTCACCCATTATTTTTTATTCATAGAGATTAAACTTTTTGAAATCTTAATTTGCAAAAGAAGTGTGTCAAACCTCTGTGTTTTTCCTTTTACACTGCACCCAACGCACTCTTGGACAGGACATAGTGCTTCGCATAGCACTGTCTCCCTTTCAGGCCTGCGTTGCAAAGCACTGTCTCCCCTTAGAGACTACGTTTCCTCCTGAAACCATCCAGATTTCCTTGAATTTGTCTTTGCAAATTGATTCAGTTTGTTTTCTGTTGTGTTTTGAAAAGTTTGAACCTCATATTGACCAGTAAATCTATCTATTTCTTCCTCCTTTGAAAGAAAATTTGTTCAATGTTCGTTTAAAACATTTTTCTTTATCATTGACAGATTTATTTCAAAGTATTTTTATGGTGGCATTAAGTTCATTTTCTTTTGAAATAGGAAATTTTCGTAAATTATTCATTTCCTGATAGGAGAAATTGTTGTTAAATTCCTCATTTTTCCTTCAAAAGATAAAGTGTTGTTTGTATTCCTCATTTCTCGAAAGTAAAAGGCATTTGATTTGTTGATGTAGTGCACTTAGTTTCTTTTCTATATCCATAACATTAAAGAAACTGAAAAGAAAAACTTGCATTTGCATGTAGAATTTTGTGTGTTTTGCAAAAGGAACAATTAGGAAATCTGCATTTAGTTTGTGCTCATTGATTTGTTTGCTCACAAATTGTTTGCTCTTTCCCCTTAGTAGCTATGTTTTTCATTGAAGAAACTAAAAGTGAAAGATTTTTTATCATTCTTAGTTTTAATTTTAGGAGTTTCCCACACATCATCGTGGTGAACCTTTGAAAGGCAAATTGTTAAGCAAGATCAACATAAAATTAATATCAATTTACCTAACAAAGCATTGGAACCATAACGATAACATTTAGAAGGTCCAAGCTAGAGACGTGTCCCAGCATTGTAAAACATAGTAGTTGTTGTTAACTTGTCTACGATACATTCCGAGTGTGATACCTCACTCCATGTACGTAAGTATATCGTATCGCATCCACATACTTTCAGGTATATCGGGTAGTGTTACAGTACGATAAGTATAAAGGCGTCCTCTCACTGTGCAGTTTTGCATCAGACAACGCTAATATGGACTTGGGCCTCCACGTACCTTTGGGTATATTTGGGGGGACAACTTATAGTTTCTATCCATCCATAGTGAACCGAGTCAGCCACCTTTTAAATTGTGATACACCGAACAAAGCATTTGGGGAGATTGCCTGCCCATACTTCTTGGTTCGCCAGGAGGTATTCTTCAGTTCACAGTTTCTTGGGAAACCCTTTTGCCTAGCATTACCCTTTTATTTTGTTTATTTGTTTTTTGGTTAAAATAAATCAATAATTGTGGAAGAATAAAGTCCTTTTCCTTTTCGTTCGCATTAGCTTTAAAACCACCTTTACCACCAGAAGTTGCTTCTGGTAGGCGAAGGTGATCATGATTTTCCGAATCAAGTACAATCCGTACCTCTGGTGAAACATCATTTTCCAACAAACCAGAGTTAGCTCAAGTTGTTTCTACACAACCTAGTTCGTCTACTGTTGTCGAAACGAAGTCTTCACAGCTACCCGTGGTCATGATCCATCCAATCAGTGAGACCATACCTCTTGGACCCGATGTTGTTCAACCACGAATTGATCCAGATCCTATCTCTTCTTTTCCAGAACATCTGAATCTAGAAGTCGAACAACCATAAGTTGTTCCTACCTTGGTCATTCCACAATTTTCCATAGCCATCGAAACTCCTATATCACACAATTAACCACCTGAAATATACTTTGGGCTTGACGGTGAAATACTTTCACCTAGTTTAATTGCGATTGAAGAAATTCCACAAGATGATACACCTTTAAATCCAACCCATTTTAGGGAGGACATTTACCTATACGATTCTTTTCCTCAATCGTTTCCATCTTCTTTTATTAATCCTACTCCCATTCAAACTCTCATCGATTCTAAAGGGTATGAAATTGGTCAAACAACCATGCCTGAACCAACATCTTTAGTTCGTCCTGCTGTTCCAATTACGTCAGCTTCTGCCCTCGCTACTCCGTCGATGTTCACAACTTCACTAGAGTCATATTTCCATGGAGGCCCTATGGTCCCATCAGGCTATAAATCATTATCCGAAATTTACTCTAGTACATCTTCAAGACCATGGTCTTTACCAATGTAATCATCTGGTATTTTAACTGGTAATCCTATCATTAGTGCTAAATGGCTTGATTCTTTATACACATCATCAGGGAAATGTCAAGTCGGTCCTTCTGGGTCAATTCCTTCAAGTATCATATCAACTAGACTCCCAGCATTCGAAGAAAAATATTTTTTATCTTATTATCCTCCTCATGCTAGGGGGAAACCTTTGGTCACCCGATATGACAGTACTCCATCACTTTTTGGTCAACCTAATGTTGAAATGAATGTTTTTCAATGGCAGCCCACTCTGCCTATCCAATCACAAACATTTGTACATTCGTATCAACCAGTTCAACCTATTACACCCACATCATTACCACTTGTTAATACATATTTACCCTTGTTACAGAATCAAAATGTTGTACATCAACCTTATCAACAGAGTCCTTCAACTCAATACCATCAAATGTTGGGTCCAAAAACTCCAAATCCTTTGGTTAATTTACAACAACTTGTATTCGGAATCATTTATTCACAAGTTGGTCTACCATTTTATGGGATGTCACAACCGCAACCTGGTTATACATATCAATCGAATCCAAGTTATCCTAATTTGGGTTATAACATTGGTGGATAGATCCCTTGGAAACCTCAGGTGCAAATGCCTCAAACTTCAGTTCAACAAGTATCATATCCAGGTTTTGGTCAACATAATCCTCAAGCGTTTTCCTTTCAAAACAACCCCTATCTAGGTTACCAGTAGTAGATTCCTTATGTCGGTGCTCAAAGGCTTCTTGTTCAAGAAATTCCATCTTACCTTGGCTATGCTCAACCTGACCTTAATAGACAGTTGCCTTTGGTTGCAACTTTAGAATTACCAGATTTAAATCGGTTAACCAATGATCCATTCAACTATGCTCCTTGGTGGAAGATAATACCTCATAAATTACCCTCAGATATTCCTAAGTTCAATGGAAACCATGGAGAAGATTTGTCGACTCATGTCATGACTTATCATTTATGGTGTTCATCAAACTCCCTGAATGATGATTCTATTCGACTACGTCTTTTCCATCGTATGCTCACTAGTCTGACTGAAAAATGGTACATTGAGTTACCTAGAGCTTCTTTTGACAATTTCACTGCCCTAGCTACTGTCTTTTTGACTCATTTCCAATTCCCTATCAAATATGAAACTGGAATGGAACTCTTGACCAATTTCAAACAAACTAATGCTACTCACATCTCTGATCATATTCATGAGTGGCGTCGTCATCGGATAATGGTTAAGACATTTGTTCCAGATCAGCTCCTTGCTAAATGGTTCATTAAGTCCCTGTTACCATCTATAACTAAGGATGTGGCTAAGGGCGGTGTCGTCATAGAAGAGCAAGTTATTGCTCGTGCCCAATATTTAGATTTGATTTACACTCAGTCTGGCATGCTCTATGAAAAAATTCCTAGCATGTCGAGATCAAATTTCAATGTTCCCCCTCAATTAAAGGGCTCTCATTCCGGAGACGGCTTGATAGGCATTACAAGCACACACCACACTACTGCATATGATCTTGTTCCTACTTTCGAAATTAATGCCATGTCATTTGACAAAGGAAAAGGTGATACGCAACCAAAAAGTAAGAAAAAGGGGAAATCAAAGAAAAAACAAAATTCTAACCCACATGAAAGATCATCTGATCAACAGACTAAACCTCAAAAACCTCGTTATCCATGCATAATCTATAATGAGGAACACTTTGTTAGGGATTTTCCTCACCACGCTAAATTCTAAAAAATCATCAAGACTTCCCATGCATCAGCTGTGTTGATAGACCCATTTCCAAATCCAGACACTAATTTGGTTGCTACGGATCCAGCTCCTAGTTCCCAAGTGTTAATTTTATCCATCACAAAACCTTCAACAGATATTTTTGTCTCAACGCGTAATAAATATTACGGTATTCAAGCCACTGATCAACCTACTACCTCGACTACGAATCCTTCTACGGAATCAGTACTGCCTACTGCTATTCCTGAATTGACAATCAAGCCACTAAAGGGAGTAATTCACAAATTGACATATAATCCTCGAGCAAGAGCTGCACAAAATTATAATATAGTTGAATATTTGGCTCAATCCCCTTCAGCTATGTCTACTCTTAAGGTATTATAAAATTTTCCCTCCCAAAAACAGGCTTTATTTTTGACCATTGGTGGAATTGATCCGACTGATTCTAATATTGCCGTCTTTAATCATACGGGCTATGTGCTGCAACTACCAGCAGAATTGGAATTCTCAATACAAGTAAATGTTCTCAATCACCTTTTTCATCGCACTCTTATTGATGAGGGGGCATCTACATGCATTATGTATTTAAATTGTTGGAATTCGCTTGGCTCGCCACGCTTATCACAATCATCAATGATGTTGAAGGCCTTTTATGGAAGAACATATAAATCTTGTGGTATTATTAATAACCTGCATGTTGAACTAGGGGAAAAAACAGTGAATGTTGATGTCGAGGTCATTGACGGACCCCTTGACTATAACATTTTAGCTGGAAGGCCATGGGTATATGCAATGACTACAATTGTTTCTACATACTTTAGAATGATTTCCTTTCGACATAAAGGTACAATCACAGTCATTAATAAACTATCCTTCTTTTCCTTTGCTTCGCAGGTAATTGGAAGCATTCCATTTGTTCACATACCCCAACTAGAAATTCAGAACATTGGTGTAGGACTCTTAAAGGATTCCACTCTCATGGGAACCTTTGCATTACCGCTGCCCGCGACGTTGACAGAAATTGCAAGTATAGAGGCCTACTACATAATCTCTTCCACTCTATTTGGCGTAAGGGAGAGTACTGGTGATTTTGATATTTCTACGTTGGATGAATTTTTACCACCCAACCCTATTGAGCTGGCATAGCAATCAATCTATCTGGCTTGGACAGAAAATCTGAAATCGGCATCACCGAGTGTTGGGTTGATCATTCCTTAGATTTGGTACTCCATCTGATCCATTTTCCTCAATATTTTTGACAAATGAAAATATTTTGGAAGCTATGATGTCAGAAGGAGAACCATGGGAAGATTATCATCATCGTTCCCATCTTCTTAATTACAAAGAAAAATATCTTAGTTAATTGTATCACCCATCAATCAAAAATTTCTTTTCGAATTATTTACCAATTAATGAAATCGATTTCGAGCAAAATATTTCAAATATTGAAGAAAAAATCTCTATCAATATTTCGACCAAACCTGGCATTGTAGAAAATATTCATGTTGGTGCATCTTGTTCTCCATCAGAACTCGAATCATATTTCTCTTTATTTCATGAATTTTTTGATGTATTTGCTTGGTCTTATGAGGAAATGCCAGGCATAGATACTATTATAGTTGACAATACTATTAATATGCATCCTGATGTCAAACCGGTGCATCAACGACTTCGTCCTATTCATCCAAAGAAAGCCGCTGCCATCAAAGCAGAAGTTGAAAAACTTTTGCGTGCTGGTTTCATTTACCCTGTTCCACTAATTGAGTGGGTTTCCAATATCGTTCTTGTCATGAAAAAACAAGGAACCATTAGAGTGTGTGTCGATTATCAGGACGTTAATAATGCTTGTCCAAAAGACAACTATCCTACTCCATTTATCAACCAGATTATTGACGATTATGCTAGATGCGAAATCTTTTCATTTATGGATCGATTTTCCGGCTATAATAAAGTCAATATCCGCCCAGATGATCAACATAAGACAACATTCATTTTTCCCTAGGGTACATTTGCTTATATGAAACTTCCGTTTGGTTTAAAGAATGTTGGGGCAACTTTTCAGAGAGAAATGGATTATGCTTTCAATAACATCAAGCACATTGTTTAACCATATCTATATGATTTACTAGCACATTCACGAAATCGGACTGATCACCCGATGCATTTGAGAGCCATTTTTTTACGCTGCCGACACTACAAAATACACCTCAATCCACACAAATGTGTGTTTTGTGTTGATTATGGTCGTTTTCTTGGATTCATAGTCTCAAAGGAAGGAATTCGAATAGACCCATTGAAGTTTCAAGTAATTCTTGATCTACCTGTGTCATCAAATTTACTTCAGATACAGAAAATTCAAGGAAAGGCTAACTTCCTAAGGAGGTTCATTCCAAATTACGCCGAAATGGCTAAAGGATTTACTCAAATATTGAAAAAGGGGGTTCCCTTCCATTGGGACCAAGTTGCACACACTTCTTTTGATACTGTCAAGGACACTCTTGTCCGAGCATCATTAATGTATTCTCCCAATTATCAAAATGATTATTTCCTATATATCGCCGCGACCGAAACGACTATTTCTATGGTATTATTCCAAGTATAAGATGGAATTTAACATCCAATATATTATTTTAGTCGTAATCTCAATGATACGGAAGTTAAATAATCATAAGTAGAAAATCTTGCCTTGGCAGCCATTCAAGCTATCCAAAGATTTCACCATTATATCCTGCTCCGAAAAACCACTATAGTTTAGGATTGCAACCCCATGACTTATATCTTATCATGTCAATTTCTAGGGGGAAAATACTCAAAAAGGATTTTCATTTTGCAGGAATTTGATTTGGAATTCATCAAATCCAAGTCAAAGAATTCTTTAGTTTTGGCTGAGCTTCTATGTGACCTTCCCTCTGATAGTACTTCATCTACTTCAGAACCATCAATTCTTGGTATGAATATTTCATCATTTATCGGACCATCTAATCTTTGGTATGAATATTTCATCATTTATCGGACCATCTAATCCTTGGTATGAATATTTCATCATTTATCACCAAACCCAAACTTTTTGACCTGATACCTCTTGCTCTGAACAACGATGTATTCGATACCAAACCAAAGATTATCTAATCAAGGGCAATACACTTTATCGTTGTGGTGTCGATACCATTTAAAGGAGGTGCCTCACACATGAGGAGGCCGAAAAAGTGTTAAATTATTTTCATGTTGGGGCTTGTGGTGGAAATTTATATAGATATGCTACCACGCAAAAAATACTCCGCACCGGTTACTTTTAGCCTACTATTTTTTGAGATTGCATCCTCGCGGTCAGAAGTTGTCATACATGCCAAATTTTTTATCGTAAAATGCGCAAACCGCCAACGCCAATGCATCTCGTTGTCTCTGTGGGACCATTTTCGAAATGTGGTATTGACTTCATGACCTGTAACCCTCATTCGTCTAGGGGGCATGGTTATATTATTGTCACAGTCGACTATTTTACCAAATAGGTCGAAGTGATGCCTACATTCAACAACATGGGACAGACAGTTGTATTGTTTTTCTTTAATCATGTTATTGCACGGTTTGGGGTCCCACAGGCTATAGTTAATGATCATGGGAAGCATTTTCGCAACCACATGATGTCTAAATTAACTTCCAAGTTAGGATTATCACATGATAATTCTACTCCTTATTATCCACAATCAAATGGACAAGTTGAGGCTATTAAAAAGATTCTTAAAGATATGCTTCAACGTATTATAGGAGTTCGTAAAAGACACTAGCATTTGATCATGTACTCCGCCTTATGCGCATATCGAACCTCGGTGAGAAACACAACTGGATTTACTCCTTTTCAATTGGTGTGTGGTTTAGAATTTATCTTACCTTTCCAGTGTGAAATACCATCGTTAAAAATCACAATATACTTGTTATCTAACACTTCAGAAGAAGAAGCACGTCTCCTTAACCTCATCCATCTTGATGAAATGTGTCGTGAAGCCTAATTGGCCAACGAAGCACATAAGAGACGTATAAAGGTGCAATACGACAAAAATGTCTAGCCTTGCATTTTCTCGGAGGGTGACTTGGTCCTTATTTATGATCAAGAAGTTGATGTAATAGGTACAAGGAAATTTGAGCCATTATGGCATGGCCCCTATATTTTCCAAAGAGTTCTTGCTAAGGGTGCCTATGAGTTAGTTGATTATGATGGAATTCTGTTGGCGTAACCTAGAAATGGGTTGTATTTGAAACGTTACTATGCTTAATCATGAGTGTAGTAATTTTTTGTATTATATTGTATATATATGTTGTTGATTTGCATTCACTATCTTAATTTGTTTTTAGAGTCTTCTTGATGTTAGTAATCCACTTTACATTTCATCACAGATGTCTGAATCTTTGGAACCATTTTTTGGATATGTTGATGGTGCTAATCGTAGTACACAAAATCTATCCTCTGCAGCGCGGGCCATTTTCACTCCGAACAACGAGTTAGTGAGTTTTCAAGGGATTTGTATTGGCAGATCGACAAAAAATATAGCTGAGTATAGCGCGTTTATCAAAATTCTCTTTGATGCCATTGCATTTGATATTAACTGCATAATCATAAGGTTAGACTCACAACTTGTGGTATTACAACTTACTAGTGTTTATACTGTTAGAAATCCAACACTGCATAGATTATTCGTAAGAGTTCGAATTTTGGAAATAAATTTTTATTTTATTCAACATCAACACATTTCCATAAATCTGAACACATTAACTGATTCATTAGCTAATCAAGTTTTAGACAGACACTTGCAACATATGGAAAGAATACATTCACAACATTGAATAGGATTGCACAACAAACATAAGAAAAACTCTGAAATCATATAGATAGATAGTTATAGGTTTTTACAAAATTTGTGCCCAAGACACATTGGTAATTTGACCTCAAAATGTATGCAAAATGTCACAAGTAAACTAGTGGTGCTTGTGGTAACATTCTATCGATCTAGCTATCCTACGGAATAACCGCATCCAGTGGTTAGGAACCCCAATAGTGTGTCACTACAGTCACATAGGAAGCTCTTCGATCTGGCAATCCGGAATCCCGAAGGTCAAACCCTCTATGTGTTGTTGAAGCTCAGTCAGAGTCTCAACCATATCAAGGTCCTGAAGGACTGCTCTCCCGACAACCCTCTTTGCTTGCACATCTGCTTCGTGCTCCGATTCCACTACTGGTTGAACACGACCAACATCTGCATTACATAAAACATTTAGTTTAGTCTTGGGAAAACATAAAAATACAAAAACATTGTATAAAACTTAGGAAAATAAAAAAAAATGGTCAAAACATTCTTACTTATTTCACCCCACTGAGTGCCTTCTGGTAATGCTAAATCTGGATCCCCTCGGAAATCGACACCTGTGTATGCATACTCATCGATGGTGACGATTTTTTGCTGGAACCAGGCAAAGAATGAAATATAGAACACAACAGTAGATTGGCCTGCATGCTAACTCATGAGTTCTACCCATCTCTACATCTGAGGATCGCTAGGACTAGCTATATCCAGTGTCACATGTTGTGGCTGCATTGGTGGAATCCGTTCCAAGGCAAAGGATATAAGGATAGAACCATAACTGAAATTCTTCTTCCTCCCTCCCTTTTCCTTATTCAGTTTTTCCTTTATCTAAGAAAGAACAACTTCAGACCAGTTGAAGACTATTGGCTCTAAGCACTCTAGCGCATACTGCATATACGATCTATTCGCTACATGTAGTGTAATGGTGCCAACAAGTTTAGCGATCATGAAAAGGATGGTTCTCAAATGAAAATCTCTAACATTTTGGATGTTTATATTTCTACCTTTGCTTGGCTCTGCCCCTAGATAACAATACTACAGGATATAATCTCTCATAGTCTCCCCTCCAACAACAGACCCTGAGAGTGAAATAGGCAAGCTTCTCCTCGACAAACCTATGAGAAAGTACACATCCTCGATTTTTATAGGAACCATTTGGTTATTAATATGAAATGCCTCGATAGCTGGATCGCATGCTCGAACTAAGAACTCCAATAGTTCTATTTTTTGCCTCATCCCAGACAATTTGAAGTACTTAAGCAGTCCACAATATCTTGAGGCTCTTAATGTACTCAGATCATTTAAGGAAATCATATCTTGTTCTTCATATTCTCTTTCCCTCCATGTAATCATCATTTTAATCCGATGGAAACCTGAAATACAACCATAATATCCATTATATTCCATTCATTGCAAAAAACTAGGCAAATTTTGGGCATAATGAGAAAATAAAAAACTTAGATTACGCCCAACGCACTCCCTAACAAGAGACAGTGCTTTGAATATGAAATTACCCTTCATTGTATCTGCTATGCAACGCAGGTTTTGACATTCAGGGGTGTGTTTCCCTCTTTTTGGGCAGAATTTACCCTAGGGGCCTTAAAACCCTAAAAATTTGTAGGAAATGGAAATGAAATGAATACTAAAGGAAAGAGGAGGTTCATGGCACTAACCTAGATCAAACGGCGATGAAATCCATCCACAAAAATAATCGCAACCAATGACTGAATTTCGGGGGAAAAAACAGGTTCAGAGCTCCAAAATGAAAATAGTAACTATGGAATGGTAAAAATGAATAGTGAAACTACTTTTAATAGTCATTTAATTAGTTTCAAGTTAAATTTATTGCTATGACTATAGTTTTATTATTTTTTATCATGAAATAGATATTTTTAATCATTTGATGTTGCTATGAAACAGGTCTTATAACTGATGAACATATTAGTCGTGCAAATTTATTTCAAAGAATGACTTCACCACAAAGCATACTTTTTCTCCTTATTTTTTGAGCTTTGTTAAAAACAAAAAATTATTTGAAGCACAATTTTATCTCTTTTTCGAGCTTCGATAACAGCGAAAAAGGAACCCCTAGAGTCTTCTTTCAGCTCTTTTCAGACTTCATTAATGTGAAAAGATTGTCGAGCACTTGTTTTTTCGAGCTCGTAAAAGTAAATGAATGGGTATCTACTCAGTATAAGTTTAACCCTTTTCTGGACTGAGATAGATTATTTACAAAAAAGGAATACCTTGGTTAAACATGAACAAAGAGGTTCTCTCAGATATTATTTTACACTTTTTCAGATTTGAGTGACAAATTTACGAAAAATTACTTATGGGGTTTTCTTTCGTCCTCTTTTTTGAACTCTCTAAATATGAAAAAGGACTGGGCTATCACTGTCGTTAAGCTCATTAAAACATAAAATAGCGATGGACTTGTTAATCATGGCAAGAATCAAGTTTCATTCATCACTAGACTCATTAAATTATTAAATAGCGATACTTTATTTGCCCAAAGGGTTAAATTATAGATCAAGAAAATGTTATCCTCCTCATGCTTGTTAAAAAATAAAGAGGTAATGGTCGACAAATGACCCGGGAAAATTTGGAAAAAATGAGCAAGAATTCTTTATGGTAGCAAGTCGCTCTTGAACATGACACTTCCTTCACTCCATGTACGTGACTATTTGGGTTGGGTAATCTTCCTGACGGTTCATTCATACCTATGGTTCATCATACCTTCACTTTGGTTTTGGGTCAATGTTGCCAACTCATCATAGTGTCACCAATATGTTCAAGAGAAGTCATCCAATGAATACTTCATCCTTCTGCAATACTCATAAACCTTCATTCTCATGACCGTCATCCCTAAAAATTGCTATATCAAGTCATACCCTTGTCTATGAAATCAGTAACTCTCATTTCACAATAAGGTGGCTTCCTGTCAACGACAAATCAATATCCAAGAAGTTCACTTAGAAACATCAGATTCCAGTACCATGAGGCTTGTTACAGCATCGACAAGATCCTCACTTCTAGAACTTTGATAGAAATATTTTGTTTGGCGTTCGACATTAAATCATCTATTTTGGCCTTACGAAATGTACTGTAGTACCTTGAGGGCCATTGACATTAATGGTGGTTCTCTCGCGTTTGTTAAAAGCTCACATCATTTGCCGGTAACAAAACGATGTCTTTCCATGTTCGACTACAACTCATATATTCACATAGCTAGACTTGTACCAGAATGATCGAGTGAACAAGATACGAAGACCCCAAATCTAGTTTCATCAATCCAGACTGCGATTTCAGGATTATTGTACACATCATCTGTATGGTGAATTTACATACAGATTGTCATCCAAAAATGGGCCTATATCTGTAGGCATGTCTGCATTGAAGGTTTTAACCCTGTACAGAAATTATCTACAAACGAACCTTAAAACACAAAATAAACAATAGCGAGAGCATAAAACATAAAACAAATAAAAACAGAGATTTTCCCTTGGATCCCAAATCAGGACAACTAGCTGTTGAGCCGCTAATATGACCACTTTTTAACACATATTTCATCCATTTCTACTCTTCTTTATCATGTAATTTACAATAATTTATCATATAAATCCATTTTATAATTATTTATGCTCTTATGGATAAATATTATTTATTTTCCTTTATTTTTAATAAATTGATGATTATTATGCATAATTTTATCAATGATGGTTTATTAATATATTTTGTAACAGCACTCACCATTTTAGCCTCCAAGATATTTGCTAGATTGCAGATTTGATCTCCAGCACATCATTCAATATTCCAACTTAGAAATTCGATGGAATAAGAAGTGACAGTATTGTTGTTGATATTCTGGGAAAATGGAGAAGAATCTAGAAAATCCGAAACATGGGTTTTGTCCAGAACGAAACGAATTAACTTTATTGAAGAACGGTTTGCCCAAATTTGGCTTGTTACGAGAGAAATGGAAGGTTCTTTGAGCACGATTTTCTCATATTTACTATTGCGGCTGTCTTCCAAATTATCTCAGCTACAAATCCAAATTCGACTTGTTCATGTTGAAATATTGATGGAAATATATTTTCTTGCTGATCAAGTTGTTGGGGACAATCCAATATTGTTATGAGGGGTCACATTTACTATTTACATTCTCCTCTTTCTGATTATAAAAAGATAAGCATGTATTGTCGTTTGGGGGAACTATGGATTAAACATTCCTTTTGTAACTCTGTCATTTATTGACTCTCGTGATCAGAGAGCGACTGTTGTAAACAATATAATGCTTAATTAATAAAAGATCTTGTTGTCATTTAATTTATTAACTCTGGGGTAAAGCCCAGTGGCGTTTCACTAGTGGTTATGGACTCGGCCCTGGTGTATCGATCTGTTGTTTGTATCATTACCTTTCAATTATCGTCGTGTGATAGTTTTTATTTTTTTTCATTACATTTGCAAGTTAATTGGTTTGCTGTTTCATTGCTTATTTGATATCAGTGTGTTATATTAACGAATCGCGTTGTTGTTCCTGTATGATTTAACAAGAATCTTAATTTTGTATAATTTATCTTGTTATACCTTAATAGAGCTTCGCTGTTCTATTTCCATTATTGTTTCATTCCATTTGTTGTTCCAATTGATTGTTGTTCCATTTGATTGTTGTTCATTTGCATATTGTTGTTCAATAGAATTTTCCATTCGATTCCATTAGTTAAGATTTTGTTGTTCGGATTTATTAAATAGGATTTGATGTTCAATTCCTTTGATTACAGTTTGCTGTGCATTTACATTTATGTTCAATTCTAGAGCTGTTGTTCATTTCAGTTTATTAATTGCAAATATTTTGGTTTTGAGAGTTTTCCTAGTTCACTTTCATTAGCAGCTTTAGTTAAATTTCTATTTCCTTTTAATTGCTTTAAAGCAGGACTGTCAACTGTAGAGAATACTAGTTATTGCTTCCACGTTCCTAGATTGATTGTCTTGTTCCAGTTTGATTTCAATTGCATCAATTTCTAGAGGAATGAGTTATCGCTACTGTATCCTTGATTGATGTTTGCTGAGTGAATGATTGGGTTCCAGAGCATTTGAGTTTATGTTATTGTATTTAGATTTCTTTTCCAAGCATCCATTTACTCTTGTATTTAGAACACTGTACTACATATTACAAGGCATTACTCTTAGATTATATTGCAGCCTCAGATAGAGTACACTCTTGAAATAAAAATTTGTTCCTGGATTGACAATTAATGTAGGATAAATAGGTGTTAAAAAGATACCTTTTATACTTCAACATTTTGGCGTCATTGCCATGAAGAGTGTATGCCATTTAGAAAGAGTGATGCATATTTAATTTTTTCTGCTTGGGAAGAATTGGGTATTAAAGACGGAAGGTAAGAACCTGCGCACCTAGCAAGGAACACACTTGTTCACTGGCCCGCTTCACAGCAGAATTGAGTGAAAGCTTAAGTTAGGAATGAATGCTTGCGTTTTTTTGAATTTTAAAGGTAGAATTTTTGAAAAAAATCTTGTAATTCCACTTGAGTGGTGATGTAAGCACCACCCATTTCACTAACCAATTGACAGGAACATTTTAAAAAGGATCCTCAAAGAAACATATGAAGAACATCTTCCATTATGGTAAGAAATGGCTCACATTTCAACTTTTGAATTTCCTATCAAGGATCTAGGATCACTGACACAAATGCACATAATTCCTCCACCGTCTCTACCAAATTTTCATGGTTTGAAAAATGAAGATCCAGATACATTCTTATTTGAGTTTGAAATACTTTTTAGAGGACATGATTATTGTACTAATGATCAAAGGTTGAAAGTGTTTCCTATTACTCTAAAAGGAGCAGCTCTCTGATGGTTCATGAGCCTAGGAGGGAACTGCATCCAAACATGGGAGGACATGAAGAACATATTCTTGAAGAAGTAACAAGACTACTAAAAATCCAATGAAGATATTTTTGGTATGATACAAGGGGAAGATGAATGCTTGGAGGACTATGTAGAGCTATTTCAATATAACCTTCAAAAATCAAATCATAAACCTTTGGAAAAAGAGATCTTGAAAACACTCCTTCTTAAGGAATCAAATATGAATTTTAAGAACTCTTAAATCTGATAGGAAAAGGTGATGTTTTTCAGTTATCATATGATGATGTTTGTGAGTTATGCATAAGGTATTCAAGAGGAATTTCCAAGGCTGGTAAGAATTCTAGAGAAGTTTCTTCTTTCTTTTCCAAATTTACTACAAGAACAAGAGACATAAGAGCTGAAATCAATTTTTTATTAGAAAATTTTAAATATGATTTTATTAGCTCTCTAAATTCACAATTGGATGTTTTGCAGGTTCAGAAAAATCAAGAATTTGATGAAGTGTTTTGCCCTCATTACCAAAAGGAGAATCCCATAGATACTCACTCTTCTTTATCTAGGATGGAAGTAGCATATAAAAGAGATGGGGAAGCTGCAACAAGGTCAAAACCATGGAAATCATGGCCTACAGGTATGGTTCAAAACACTTCCTCTCCATTCTCTTACTTGCATAATTCGTTATGGAATACTCATATGTTAGGGCAGCCATGCCAATCTCAATATAACCACTACCAATCTTGTCTAAAAGTTTGGCATGGTTCATCTTATGATTGCATGACTACTCTCCCTCATCTTGTAGCAAAAACACATCCTCCATATTCTCCACCAGCTCTTCCACAACACCTTTCTTACCTATCAAAATCATCCACTCAACCCAATCAACTACATCATCAAGAAGCTCCATTCCCTACACAATATCCTGCTCAACTCATTCCACACCCTGACCATAATAAACCAGTACAACATGCTTATAGTGTTGAACTGCAAAATTTACCCACCCTTCCCACCCATTCTATCTCACATGCACCATTGGAGAAAACTTACACTGAGATTCAGAATGTATCAAATCCAAAAATTGTAGATGTTATGAAAGAAAATGAGGTTTCTTCTAGTTTGCACCGACAAACCATTTTAAAATCTTGAAAACTTAATGATACGATGACTATGGAAAATAAAGAAAGTAAGGGATACATTGAATATTAGTTTCACTCCATTTTTTTGCAGCATTACTCCATGCTTCAACAATTTTTGGCACCATCATTCCAAGGGAAGTTGGCTTCTCATACCCTAATTTTTATTAACATGAATTTCTCAAATTTGGGTATGTACATAATTGAAGCCTTATTTCGAAAATGGTTACACTCGAAATACTCTTATACGTAATCATATTCATTTTCCAAATCAGAGTAGGCTAGTGAAAAAATAAAATAAACACATTTTTTTTTGTTATTTTTGTAAAAATAGTTGTTTTTGTTGCAACATGTTGTGGAAATCAACATCGGTGATAAATATTTTAATTTATTTATGTATGTATATGAATTTTATTGAAAATATAAATTCTACAAACACTCATATTCATTTTCATCACCAATATGGAAAAATTGCTTGAATATCATCTTTTGGCTTGCGGGCTTGATCAAATTTTTGAAAATAGAGTTGGGACAGTCCTGTTTTAGGGAACCAAAAGTGAATATTTTTAAAAATTGTTGCTATCATAAGTAGCCCTTGATGTATACTTTCCAACCCAATTTTAATCACTCCATTTGGATTTGAAACGAAAAATTTGGAACCAAAACATTGACAGGGATTCTAGTAGGCATCTTAGGAATAGAGTTGGGACAGTCAGTTTTTGGAAGTTTAAATGACTATATTTTTAAAAACTGTTTCTATGGTAGATTCCTCTATGAATCTAGTTTACAAAAAAAATTTAATCACTTGATTTTGATATCGTATGAGGAATTTATGACCAAAATACCGACTGCTTATCATAAATCAACACTCTTGAAACTCCGTTTTCTCAGTTGTTCACTAGCATATTTGACTCATAAATTCTTCTTGTCTTCAAAACCTATTTCTATTGGAGATCCATAAATGAATATTTTTTAATCTCCAATTTGAATCGGTTCAATCTGCCATCAAATGAAAAATTTATGCTTGAAATATCAACTGTTCGTCTGAGCTGGAAAATCGAAAATGACTCTATTATGCAAGTTGTTCTAAGAAAATTTAACATACCATTACATGGAATTTTTAAAAATTGTTTCTATTGGAGACATATGTTTGAATTCATTTTCATTTGGCTTTGGAATCACTCAAATCGGATGAAAAACAAAGAATTTATAATTGAAACACTGTTGGTTAGCATGATTGACCACTGCTCTCCCGTAGGTAATAAATTAATTTTACTTTGTCCGTGGATTCGTTCTACAGAGTAACTACTTGTTAGTTTTTTTGCATAATTATTGGATTAGGGGAGCCATGCACCTCTCTTTCTCCATGATTTAAAATTTTATTGCAGGTAGACACTCTTTTTTTGCAGGTCTTAGCAGAACAAAGAAGGTCAATTTATGGACGAGCGATTCTTGAAATAAATTTTAATGAAACAAGGGAATTTCATCCAGTTCATTACCTAACATATTCATAACAAGAATAAATGAAGAATTGGTTTCCATTTGAAGATTCATGCCACTGCTGCCAAAACATTTTTCAAAAAGATCATTTTTTTTCCATTAACAGATTGATATTCCCTTAGGAAATAACATCATAGCTATTGTAACTTAATAAAGTGTTGTTTATTTTCTGATTTCTTTTATGTTTTTGTGTTTCAGGTGTTGATCCCTTCAAATTGTAGTTTCCTCTCAATTGGCGATTGAACAATAAGGACCCCACCATGCAAGTTTTAGTTACAGAAGGCAATTCTTGGGCAGCACCAGTTCTGTAAAAAAATTAATTTTTCTTGAAACCTGTACATAAATTTTCCTTTCTGTTTGATTGGATTTGCTTAGATAATAGATTGTAAATTAGTTTTTTTCTTTCCTCTATTTTTTCTTTTTCTTTTCCCTAAAACAATTTCTGTGTGCATTTTCTTTGCTGTTCCCTATAGGGAACATCACATTTTTGTGTGTCTTCATGTTGTTCCTCTTAGGGAACAGTTGTTGTTCCTCTTAAGGAACAGCAGTCGTTCCTCTTAAGAATCAGTGCATTTGTGTGTTTATTTTTGTTGTTCCTTTCAAAAGGAACAACATTTCCGTTAATTGTTTTTGTTGTTCCTTTCAAAAGGAACAACATTTCCATTAATTGTTTTTGTTGTTCTTTTCAAAAGGAACAACATTTTTTCTGTTCCTTTTCGAATGAGCAGTTTTTTTATTTCTTTCAAAAGGAACAACACTTTTGCCGCACTTTTTTGTTGTTCCTTTCCAAAGGAACAAAATTTTTTCCACTTGTTTTTTGTTCCTTTTGAAAGGAACAACATGTTTTTGCCAACTATTCTTGTTGTTTGTTTCCAAAGGAACAACATTTCCACTGATTGTTTTTGTTGTTCCTTTTGAAAGGAACAACATTTTTGCCGATTGTTTTTGCTGTTCCTTTCGAAAGGAACATCATTTTCGCAGATTAATTTTGTTGTTCCTTTCCAAATAAACAACACTTTTTGAGTGCATTTTTCTTGTTTTTAAACAAAATTTCTAGGAATTGTCTGAATTCTTCATGAATCTTTGAAAGACAGACATACAATTTATGCAAGGATACACAAATTAGAGGTTACTGGAATCATCAAATCAAGAGAAATTGTCATTTTTAAGAAATTGTTTTGTAGTGATAAGAAAAAGGAAAAGACACAACCATCTATATCACTTTGTTGTCTTTATTTTCACTAAAATTAATATGATCGACTATCTTTATCATGTTGGTTCTTCCGTAAATATTCATAACTATCTTTGATTTTTATTTATTGAATAAGAATAAGGGCATACTTTCTCTATTGAGATGTTCAAAATTCTTCCACCATCCCTACTCTTAAGGAGTGTTGATCCATCCTCTATACATAAATAGGGAAGTGCTACATGAAAAAAAAATAAGAAAAATTCTTTATATGATTACTAACAATTCTATGATATTGCAGATGGAGGATAGGGGGTCTCATCAAGAACCAGCCTACCATGATCATAAGGGAGAAGTGAAGTGGCATTCCCATAATGGTGACCACACCAGGGATATGATCCAATGGACAACTCAGAAAAATAAAAATTCCTTGGAACAGGAGGTCTCATCACGAGCCGACCTACCCACCTTTCACTCCTTCCTAGTGAATGGCATTGTGATTCATCTAGTTCCCTAGCTAGCACAGTGGCCTCCATCATGACATCACACAGCACTTCCCTAGGCATAAATAAAGGATAATGGTTCCAAGGGTGAGAAAGCAACTTTGTCAAGGTTATAGACACCTGTGGGCAACAGAGCTCTGCTGATGGTATTGGAGTCATATTTTTCACAAATCAATAGTAATGATAAACCCTTTTCTTATATTTTTATCTAATATCAAATGAGAGTATGCTCCTAAACCCTTTGTTCGGAACCTCTCATGCATGAAATTTATTTATAAATTTATCATAATGGTTTATGTGGATAATGACCGCATAAGTAATTTTTTCACATCAACTGTCATTTTCCCTTATTTTTGAATCATTACATAAACATTTCCATATCTACTCATGATTTCAAAATATGCATTGATTTCAGTAATGCGATAATTTGTTGATAATATCATAAGTATGTATGTCTTTCCATGCTGTACAATTGCTGTGTAGTATGTTTCTCTTATATTTACCAGTCGAGGGCAACTTTTCATCTTTCATGGGGGGGCACGGATGCCTTTTAAATATGCCTGCATGTTGGTCGAATCCCAATATTCATACTGCATTTCTACAAAAGTTTTTCTAATTGAACTTTTGGCATACATCTTATCTGTTGCTCTTCAAAATTAACACTATGGATTCAAGAAAATTTCATGCAGAATCGTGATTTTTTCACAGAAGAACAAAAAGTATGGGGGCAAATTCTATTCGCAGCACGACCACACCATTGCAACTAACAACAAAGGCTCGTGCAACTCGCGAACACGCACAATTATTCAAACATGGTGTGCTTGCATGGCTTCCACCTTTTGCATCACTTTCAGTATCTGCTCAGCCTACATCAGATCCTATAGGTCATTCCACAATTTTTGTCGAAGGTAAAACTTGAAGTAAAATAGCATAATTTTCTGATTTATTACGAATTTAGAAGACTTTCATGAAAATCCATTGAGCATTATTTATCATCATTCATTCCACATCTTTACCACTTCTCATTTTTCAGAGACATTTCATCTTTCAGTTTGGGGAAGTGATTTTTTCCTTCATTTCTTTCTTGTGACCATGTCAGTAATATTCTTTATCCTCCATTGATATTCTTATTCATGCTCAACACCTCCTTTCTTCCATATTTTTTTACACCAAGCATAGATTTCAACGGATTGTAGCAACCACCTCTCTTTGTATTCTAGCATTGCATGAGGACATGCTAATTCTTCAGTTTGGGGGAGGAATTTCTACACATGATGGATGTTTTCTACTTTATTTCTCGTTTAAGGCATACAATTTCATTTTTATACAGTGCAGAAATTGATTTTCATATATCTTTAAAACTATGAACTGAATTCTTGTGATTTCTGGATAACAAAGAGGTATCATTAAAATACACAAACCCAGATAATTTCACGCTAAATTAGTTCATAAAATTTCGAAAATTATGCACTATCACCTACAACCATTTTGTTTATATCTCATGATCCGTGCATTAAAACAATCTGATTTTTGAGAAAATGGTTAATGAATTTTGTTGTTACTTATGTCACATTTTTCTGCAACTTCATATACATATAGTTGAATGTCAACTGTAAAAATTGTTACGCCTTCATCAAGATTGTTAAAATTGAATATTCATTATTTGAGAAAAAATTCATTTGTTCCATCCATTACATGAGTTGGGATGAACAATTTTTTTCTTGGTTAACACATGGGTTTTTTTCTTTGGGTTGCATGAAGACATGCAATATATTCAGTTCTAGGTTGCATGAGGGCATGCAATATATTCAGTTTTTGGGTATGTTGAGCCGTTAATATGACCACTTTTTAACACCTATTTCATCCATTTCTACTCTTCTTTATCATGTAATTTACCATAATTTATCATATAAATCCATTTTATAATTATTTATGCTCTTATGGATAAATACTCTTTCTTCTCCTTTATTTTTAATAAATTGACGATTATTATGCATAATTTTATCAATGATGGTTTATTAATATATTTTGTAACAACACTCACCATTTTAGCTTCCAGGATATTTTCTAGATTGCAGATTTGATCTCCAGCACATCATTAAATATTCCAACTCAGAAATTCACTGGAATAAAAAGTGACAGTTTTTCGGTTGATCTTCTGGGAAAATGGAGAAGAATATGGAAAATCCGGAACATGGTTTTTATCCAGAATGGACCAAGTTAACTTTAATTAAAACATTTTGCCCAAATTCGGCCTGTATTAAGAGAAATGAAAGGTTATTTGAGCACGATTTTCTCAGATTTACTGCTGCGGCCATCTTCCAAATTATCTCAGCTACAAATCCAAATTCGACTTGTTCCTGTTGAAAGATTGATGGGAATACATTTTCTTTCTGATTAATTTGTTGGGGAAAATCCAATATTCTTATGAGGGATCACATTTTCTATTTACATTCTCCTCTTTCTGATTATAAAAGGAGAAGCATGTATTGCCGTTGGGGGGGAACTATGGATTAAACATTCCTTTTGTAACTTTGTCATTTATTGACTCTTGTGATCAGAGACCGACTGCTGTAAACATTATTATGCTTAATTAATACAAGATCTTGTTGCCATTTAATTTCTTAACTCTGGGGTAAAGCCCAGCGGAGTTTCACTAGTGGTTACGGGCCCGGCCCTGGTGGATCGATCCATTGTTTGTATCATTACCTTTCAATTATCGTCCTGTGATAGTTTTTATTTGTTTTCATTACATTTGCAAGTTAATTGGTTTGTTGTTTCATTGCTTATTTGATATCAGTGTGTTATATTAACGAATCGCATTATTGTTCCTGTATGATTTAACAAGAATCTTAATTCTGTATAATTTATCTTGTTATACCTTAATAGAGCTTCGATGTTCTATTTCCATTATTGTTTCATTCCATTTGTTGTTCCAATTTATTGTTGTTCTGTTTGACTGTTGTTCATTTGTAGATTGTTGTTCAATAGAATTTGCCATTCGATTCCATTAGTTAAGAGTTTGTTGTTCGGATTTATTAAATAGAATTTGTTGTTTAATTCCTTTGATTACAGTTTGTTGTTCATTTACATTTATGTTCAATTCTAGAGTTGTTGTTCATTTCAGTTGATTAATTGCAAAGAGTTTGGTTTTGAGAGTTTTCCTAGTTCACTTTCATAAGCAACTTTAGTTCAATTTCTATTTCCTTTTAATTGTTTTAAAGAAGGACTGTCAACTATAGAGAATACTGGTTATTGCTTCCACGTTCCTAGATTGATTGTCTTGTTCCAGTTTTATTTCAATTACATCAATTTCTAGAGGAATGAGTTATCGCTACCGTATCCTTGATTGATGTTTTCTGAGTGAATGATTGGGTTCCATAGCATTTGAGTTTATGTTATTGTAGTTAGATTTATTTTCCAAGCATCCATTTACTCTTGTATCTAGAAGACTGTACTACATATTACAAGGCATTAATCTTAGATTGAATTGCAGCCTCAAACAGAGTACACTCTTGAAATAAAAAGTCGTTCCTGGATTGATAATTAATGTGAGATAAATAGGTGTTAAAAAGATACCTTTTATACCTCAATAGAGTTCTGATGTGTCATTATTCCATGTGGATGCTAAGCTGGACCTCCTCCAAGTCAAATTTTTACATTTTTTTCACAAATCTGGTTAGTGAAAATTCTAGAAAATAAGGCTTCAAAGATGAGTGTATAATTTCCAAACCTTGATAAATTTGCAGAAACTGAGAGAGGTTTTTGTAGATGGACATGTTATGAAGAAAAACCTCTTTCATATTTCCAAAATAAATTTTCACTTGGTCTGAAATCAAACTTTAAGTTGACTGCTAAAACAGTCATGTATAGAAAATTTCGTAGCGAGTTTTAGTAGCATGGGAAAAATGGCTTTTCCATCAATATTCTTGACTTATTTTCTATTCCAACACCTTCATTATGTCATGACACCTTGCAACCATAAATATCCCCCCATAAAACATACCAAAACTGGATTTCAAACCAAAAAATCACCTACAGGAATTTTCGTAGCGGTTTTTTGGCTTCAAGCCTAAAGCACGCTACGAAAACTCCTAGAAAAGGCAGAATTTTCAGTTTATAACTGAACTCATATTTCTGAATTCTTAAAATATTTTTCAAAATTAGAGGATTTTTTTGTATATCAAAATTTTTTGAAGAAAAACCTCTTTTGGTTTTTTAAATACCATCTCCACCTGTCCAGAATCTGCATTTGCAAAACATGTATAAAACAGGGAAATTATGTTTTCTGAAAATAGGGTCGAAAGACATCCATGTATCTCCCAATTTGTATCACCTTTGAGAAATGTGAAAGAGGTTATTGTTATTTGATATGTTCTTAAAAATAACCTCTCTCATTTTCTTAAAATACTTCTCTGTTTGCCCAGAAATCGCCCTTGAAATTGACTGCTCAAAAGTAAAAAAACAGAGAAATCCTCATATTCGCTACGAAATTATCAGGTGTTTTCGTAGCATTTTCTGCTGTTTTACTGTGTAAAACACTACGAAAAGTTGAAAAATTGGCAAATTCATCCTTTTGAGTCTGAATGCATGGGGAATGCCAACTGACATGGTATGGGATTGATTTGACATGAAATGGAAATAATGAAGGTGATCTCAAAACTTAGGATAGGCTTAAAAATGCAAAAAATTTCTTATACCATCTTGAAATGGCTTAGGAGACCTTATCCATTTAGTGAGTGACCTATATGACCATGTCAAGTAATGTTTCAAAATTTTATGAGTGATAACAGTGGCTCCACTTGGGATGGCGTGCCCCTGTGGTACACCAAAGAACCTGTAGTTTCATTGCCATCCATCTTTTAAAAAATTGAACATTTTCTGAAATTGATGAAGACTTCGCTAAGCTCTTATGGCCTTCTCCTTGGGCTCAAGCTTGATGATTACCGCTGAAAAACCAAATCTATACATACTGAAAATATTCTCAGTCTACTTGAGCTTATTCACACATGCTCCTATCTACCCTAACAACTGCAATATTCATATTTGATTCAAGCAACATGAAACCTCCAATAAAGTTAGTCAATGAGCTGATTTGATACTTGAACCCCTTAACTGCACTTGAACCAAAAGCCAACTGTATTCTGAAATGATGAAGGTAAGAGAAGATGGATCTGTTTTTCATAGTGAAAACATAATTGAAAAGTTGGATTGTAGAACTCTTCCATGTAATTAGCTATGGGATCATAGAAGACACAATTTATTGATATCCCTTTTAAGCTCTCAATGACAAATTAATCCTGTATATCCTTTTCATTTTCTTCCCCAAGGCTGAACCTTGATTCCAACTCTACAATATCAAGCTCATAACCATATTCTTCCTCTATCTGCAAGACAAATGGTAGAACAATTTCCTTCTTTTTTTTAGGAGGAAGACCTTCCAAGAACTATTTAGGATCTTGGAAATCATATGATCCAATTTTAACATCCAATAGTTCAATTTAATTCTCTAATATTTCAGCACTTAAACCAAGAAAACAAATTTTATTTTCAGGCGTGAATCGAGTATATTTCAAACAATGAAATACTATTGTGGATAAATTTTCGTCTATGTGAAATTCTGCTAGCTCATCCCCTACACTTCGTATCCTTTCAATATATAAAAGAGTTTGCCACAAACCCTGTCATCTTGGATCACCATGAATGTTCTGAAATCTGGATTCTTCCTAGTGAGTTTTCTTTGAACTTTGAAGCTCAGGATCTTGAAAAATGGAGTCACAAGGTGAATGGTATAGACTTCATGTGTTTGGCTTCTATTCACCATCAGAATTCAAATATAAACCTTGTCCTTCTGCCCAAAGAAAATTTACACTTTCATCCCTGGAAACAATGCCAAAATGTTATCACCAAATTGAGTCCTCTTGGGCTACTGCAATGGTCAACTTGGAGTAACTCTTTCAAAAGGAACTGCCTTAGCATGTACCATAGAAATTTCTAAAGGTAACTCTTTATATGATTCAACAAGCATACCCATCTGATTGTACAAACTTTTCTTTTCAAAATTTTCTTCATATGATGTAAGCTGATGCAACGAATGACATGAAGAATAAACTTCTTCCTTTACCTGAGGATTATAGAAATTATCTTCCAGTATGTCCTCTTGTTGTTTGAAATGATTCTCATATTCCTGATGATCAAAAGAATGACATGTATAAAACAAGAAAATTTTGTTTTCTGAAAATAGGGCCGAAAGACATCGCTGTATCTCCCAATTTGTACCACCTTTGAGAAAAGTGAAAGACATTATTTTTATCTGATAAGTTCTTGAATATAACCTCTCTCAATTTCTTAAAATACTTTCCTATTTTCCCAGAAACTACCCTTGAAGTTGTCTACTCAAAAGTTAAAAAACAAAGAAATCCTCATATTTGCTACAAAATTATCATGTGTTGTCATAGTGTTTTATGTTGTTTTCCTATGTAAAATGCTACGAAAAGTTGAAAAATTTGCAGATTCATATTTTTGAGTCTGAATGCATGGGGAATGACAACTTACATGGTATGGGACTGATTTGACATGAAATGGCATAAATGAAGGTGATCTCAAAACTTAGGATACGATTAAAAATGCAAAATGTTTCCTATACCACCTTGAAATGGCTTAGGAGACCTTATCCATTTAGTGAGTGACCTATATGACCTTATCTAAAATGTTTCAAAATTTTATGAGTGATAACAATATATATGATTTTGATCATTGTACATAGGTCGGTGAGTAAGTCATTGCAATGTGTAAGTGACTTTTTGACTCCATGCCGGAGGTGAAGCCACTGATCTGCATTCCAAGTGTTCCTTTTCTGAGGAACATTATCCCCAGGTGGAGCCATATGTTCTGGCTAGTTTTAAATTTCTTGTAGGTTGTACATAGGAGATTATGTAATTTGAAAATTATATATATATGTGTGTGTGTGTGTGTGTGCACAAAATGAAATTTTCAAAAAGTGACACTAAGCGGTATTTGAAGTTATGTGTTAGATAGTAGGTACACCTTTGGAGCGTTGGGTTAAAGGACAAGTGACTTGTTTATTGGATGGCACTATTTGAAACTTCTGACTCCGATGAAGGGTGAGCTAAGTCACAAAGTACTTGGAGGTTAACTGGCAGGGTGTCTTCATTAGAATATTTGACCCTCTCTGGCTGACCAGAATGTGTGGCCCAGATCATCTGTGGGGGCACTGCCTTGTGATCAAGCCCATAATTTGGAATCCCCCACAGTGATGATAGCCTGATGATAGCCAGCAGACCCCACAATGATAGTAAGTGACCCATTTCACCTTACACGTCATCCTCCACATCAGCCCCAAATGTATGTCAATCACTTCATCATTTAATTCATTTTCGTATTTTTTTCTCCTGACCATTCATTTTCCTTCGCAATAAAAGGGGGTTTATCCTTATTTTCATCCACGTCTGCCTCCTGAGCCGTTAAAGCCTCACAATTCTTGTACCAATGCCAAATCAGCAGCCACTTTGATGCAACCAGGTAACTCATCTAACTATTCTCATAAAATTGTTCAAAATGATGAATAAAGCTGCCATTGTCGGGTCTTCCACTAATTATAGAGAGTGAGTTGCATATGACCAAGGAAAATGCAAAGAAATATAGCAAGGAGGGTGAGAATGCCTCTCACGAGATCAAAGAGCTAAAGGAGAAAGTGAAGGGAAATTTATCTCTTATTCAAGCCAGGGGGATTATTTGGAATGAAATTATTGATGTTGTCAAGAACATATGGGATTTACTGATCATTGTTGGGAAGAAAATATTATTGTGAGGGATCTGGAAAATGTCATTGTTTCCAATAAAGAGAAGTTGCAAAACAGGGCCTCATATGCCAATATATTAATTGATTGCATTAATTCTAAAACTACTCAAGAGTTGAAGAATTTTAGGATTGAAGAAAAGAATCGATGTGTGTTGGATTTTAACAAGATGATCATCAAGAATTCATATATGAAGAATACAAAGAAAGAGCTGAAGGAAGTCAAAGGAGAAGTTTTAATGTGTTGTTTGATAAAAGAACCAGAGTTGGTTTTGCATCCTGTTGGGACTAGCAACCAAATCTTCTCCCTTGGGATTCATTTGAAAAATGGCTAGTTGAGGCAAAGAGTAAAATTGGGAACAATCATGAAAAGAATTATATTATGAAGGGAGCCATGATTGTGAATGTTCTACATAAATAATTTCAGCGATTATGGATGATGAAAAATTTGTTTTCAGAAATACCCCCATATTCCAGGATCACAGATTTCAGAATGGCGAATCTCAAGCTTGCTAATTGTCCCAGCCCAAATGTAGACCTATGGAGAAAATGCAAAGAATGGATGTCCCTGCAAGAAAATGATGCAAACCCAGGAAATTATTCCATTCAAGGTTCTAAGACCACTACCAACTCATGCTTGAATGGTTTTTCAAATTTACTTTACTTTGTTTTACTGTAGATGTTTTTATTTTCTACTTTTTATTGTAATGATCGAAGAAAACAATTTCGGAAGTTGATAGTTCCATAACTGTCCATTTTGTAATAATGTATTTAATACTATTTTAGAGAATAAATGAGGTTCCTGACTTTGGGCCCGAGAAGTTTTGCCAATTTTTTACTTTGTCTTTATGAAATTAATACAGCTTTTCATATAATTTTCCAACAATTAATGAATGTGTTGAGTTCCTCATTTTCCATCTTATGTATGTTTCTTTTGTTGCAGTAAAGTAATGAATTTGCTAGTGTCTAATTTTCATTTGTGAGTTAGAGTCAATCTCCTTAATAATACCCTCCTTTATTTTGAAGACATTTCTTGCAACCATTTTATTCTAAACCAGAGATAATAGTTTCTGTAATTTACAACATATTATTAATGGTTTTTCAATATCATTTAATCTTCTCCTATTCATGCACATTTATCATTTATAGGCACTTTGAAGAGTTTTGTTATCAATAAAGATTAAGTGGTTTTAATATAAAATTCTGGGGTTACCATATGAAGGGAAAACAAAAAAAAATAGTTATAAGTGATAGTGAATGTATTGGGCACTGATCTCCTAACAGTTAGATATTGTCTCCCAAGGAACAATAGTTGGATTTACCACATGTATTTTTACAACCTTTATTTTTCCTGATAGATATTGCAAAAATCTAGGAGAATCCATTCTTCGATTTTCTAATTTAGTTCCTTCAGTTTGAGTTGGAAAGTTTCCATTAAATTCTCATCCTTCATTCTAATTTCATTCCACCATGCTTTCGGTTTGGCCAAGAAATTTTGCCTATCCAACCAAAAGGACTCTAATCGAAAAGGATGATTTTTGGTGCCCATTTGCAAATCGATCTACAAACAAATGGACCAATGATCCAATCCCATGTAGTGAAGGATCACGGCTTGAAAAAAGAGATCCTGCCGAAGAATGTCTTCAAAAATGAGAAAGCGATCGAGGTGTGAAGCAATCTAATGCTTAAATCCCTACAGATTATTCCAAGTGTAGGTTCTATTCACAAAGAATGCGCCCTTGATGCCTAGAGCCAGTATTACCCACTCGTCAGAGGTGAGTTGGTGAGGGACCTCTTGTATTTCTTTTCCTATTGGTTGTGCATTTGGGGACTTGCATTTACTTGGGTGATTTTTCTTAGGGTTTTTTGGACCGACCTCAACGTCCATTATAGATTGAGGTGGAGGTTCTTCTACCAAAGATGTTATATTTTCTTTCATGCTCGGATCTGCTAGTATGGAAAATTGGTTGTTGGGGAGATGACTAGGGGTCTACGTGGAAAGTACTGGAGAAATTTGAGCAGGGCCTGGTGGTTTGTGGCAGGGAGGGGATTTTATAGGAGGACGTCGCCTAGGTACTTACTGGAATCCATCGAGGGATGGATTTAGGGGGTGAGAAGTGGCCTAGGGGAAATCCTGAAACAAGTCACCATACTCGTGACAGAGTCGACATTTGACGGGAACGTGCTTCTAGTCTAAAGGTTGACACTATATTTAATCCTGGTAATCTGTTTGGATAAATTCTGATAGGGGTTGGGGTATATTCATGTACACAGAGATGCGAGCGTAAGAGGAGAAGCTATGATGCCAAGTGATCTCTGAGATTTGAACAAAATCACTAATTGGGTTGTCGATTGATTTCAGAATGTCTATTTCCTAGAATTCCTTGGGTAGACAATACATACACACCTAGATGGGAGCTGCAATGAACCATTCCTTTTGAGGGTTGTAGTAGGGTTCCCAATGGCACATAAAAAGGACACCAATATTCATAAAATATGGCCCATTGTCCGAATGCACTTGCACTCCTCCAGGTCTTCAAAGATGACTGTGAAGAATCCCTTGGCTTAGAAGTAGAGGTCAAATGGGGCTTTCGGTTGCCATTTTAGTTTGATTGAATGGAGTATGTATGATTCTCAGGGACAAATTCCCATGAATTCATAAATGATGGCGTCATCTTACATGAAATTCCTATATTTCTCTAGGTGATGATTCATGATCACTACTCTAGGATTTTTCATAGCCTTAGGGAGGTACTGACCTTTCAAACTTGTTTTCCATTGGGCTCCCATCACTGATCATTCAGGTTTCTTTCCTTTCGAGTTTCCTTTTCTTTTTTAGGAGCCTGCGTTCAAGTAATGGGCATTGGTTAAAATTGATTTGAAGGAGGGGACTGATCCCCCTCCCCCAGGAGGGCCTCACATGGGACCAACTAGTCCGGAGGACACATGATGACAATAAAATAAACATGTGCAAGATGAAAAATGGGTACTACAGAACATAAGTAACAGTTCCCAACCCTTGCACGATAGAACATTAGTGCGGTGAAACCCTAGCTCATGGAAAAGAAGAATTCAACATTAAACGTTTAAAAACATTCAATTCCTTGTTAACATCATAATTACCTTTCAAGAGAAAAACAATATTTTTAATGTTAAATTAATATGTATATATATATATTTATATATATAAGGTGGGTTTAGGATTTGGAAAATTTTAATGTTGAATCTAAAATTAATTGTGTGAGCTATTTAGTACAATTTTTATTTTCATAAATCACTTTCACCATCAACTGTTATTCATATTCATAAAATATAATGTAGATGCTTATTTTATTTAGACATGTCTATTTCAGAATATGCCCTCTACAGTTTTAATTTAATTATTAGTAATTATTAGATGGATGGTAATGATTTAATCTCCATGGAATATGCTAAAATATGCATAGTAGTATACATAAATTAATTTTTAAGATTTATCTCCAAGATAGTTACACTCTTTTAATTAATTGATCTCAAATAAATTAATTAAAAAAATACTCATATCAAAATGCGTCATATTTGGTATTTGGTATTGATAAACCATGGTATTGACCCATGATATTGTAGCAAAAACTATTTACAAGTTAAGAACTTCCATGGTAAAGAGGGGGTGAACATCCATGGTTAAAGAATATTGATTAAATCATATATTAATTCCTTTTATAATTAATAGTAACTACCAATTTCCCCTGAAGGTTCAAATACATACCAAAGGAATGGAATATTTGGGAAGATAATCTTTGGTTTAACATATCCAACTATAGGAATTCATGACTTTTGCTATGCTATCATGTTAGCTTTACAATTAAATCTATTTTTAAGCAAGTTGGGCAATGAAGTGATTTGCAGAAGGTTTCTTTTTTGGAATTGTAGGTATGATTTGATTAGTCATAATAAACATTGAGGCTTTCGAAAGTTCCTGGTTTGAATCTTGTGTTTTCAAATGACTAGTGGCATAAAATCCATGTTTATTTGACTCCTGTTTTTTCGAACGACTTGTGGCATAAAATCCATGTTTATCAAAACTTACGTTATTTCCATTTTTGGTAATGATATATTGTTTATTCCTAGTCTAAAATACGTTAGGTTTTGTGGAGGTAGATAGATCTAGGATCGCTATTTTCAAAATTGTTTTTTTCCATTAGTTTGACATCATTTTAAATCACCAAAAAATTAGAAATATGTACTCTCTCACAACATTTCTTCTCATTTTAATCTGATATTTATGGAAGGTATATCCAATTGGACTTGATTAGATCTCAATTTCTTGTTATGTCTGGCTCTTTTGGTACAAAAGCATATTATTCACTTTACATTGCTATAATTCCTTCTTAAGATCATGTAATTTAAGTTGATAGTGTTTCAAAATGTGCGAGGGTAATGATTGAGTATTGTAGGTCACATGATTTGGCAGTTGGGGTTCAACTTGATAATATTTGGACATATTTATGAATATTATGCTTTAAAAGTTATCTATTTTCTTCCTTATTTTGTCTCAGTCCTGATTTCTCTATAATACCACCTCATTGAAAACCAACCTAATATTATGCTTTTTTCTACTGTGATCTAGTAACCAAGACACAAAATAAAAGATACCCATTTAATATTAGCAAACAAAGAAAACTATCCATTTACACATTGACATCACCTAGAGAACTCAGAGACTAGACATTGTTTTCACACCTCAAATCTGTGTTGAGTGTTATATTCAACAAATAATTGTATATAAATTCATAAATATATGCCTTAGGATAAACTCAAAATCTTAAAGGATTAATAAAATGTGTAGAGTCAATATCTCAACCATACACTAGAATAGAAGCCAACCAATTGGATATAATTTTTGATATCCAAATAGATCCAACCATAAAAATCAATATCTCAACCACACACAAAAATAGGATTCAACTAATTAGATAAAATCTCTTTTATCCAAATAAAGTCCAACAACCACTAAAAATTGATATTGTCAACCTATAAAAAAAAAAATTTGACTCAATATCTTGAAAGGAGTCAATTAATTAGAGAAAATATCTTATATTCAAATAAACTCAACAATCTCTAAAATTCAGTAATCTCAACCACTAAAAATTCAACAACCGAAGTTAGAGAAAATCCGTTTCTTATTGTATCAGTTATGAAAATTAGATCAAATTGAAAACTTCCGCATTCCTGCTTCTCCCAATCCTCTATGGTGGTTGCTAGCTCTCTTTCAGGATAGGTTTGGAGAAGAAATGGCAGAACTTCCATTATTTCACCATAAAATAAGCTTATATAAAATATACCAAATATTCGAAAATTACTAGTTTCAAACATTTAGTGGAAAAGAGGTACTCGAAGTACAAATTTCCTTGGTAGAATGGCTCATTGTTTACTTAGTTTTTCTAGGCAAAATTTCTATTCACCCAATGTGGATCGAGCCATCCTTCATCATATTAGTCAAAGAATTCTGAAGTATCACCATTCATTACGAAATGTGGATGACCAAATTTTTTATAAATTTTTTATTTTATAAATATTTGATTGTGAATATCATAATTTACACAATATATTATAACAATAATACCAATTAACTAATAGATAAATAATATATATTTATATTATAATATTAATTTCACATTTATAAAATATTGTGATGCATATAATTTTCTCATGAGATCTAAAATTTTGATTCCAATATCTTTCCATGCAAAAAATGAAGTTAAAATATATGTGAGTAAATATGTTATTAACTTTTAAGACACACAACATTATGGAACTCTACCACTGTAGTGGGAGGAATTAAAGTAAATGAAAGGAAAATCCAAAAAAATGGAATGGGTTATCGAGGTCAACTAAATATATATCGTACAAGAGGGAAAGCAAGAGAATTGGTGTCTCACCGATCCATGAATATTAGATATCCCCACGAGGATATAGCATCAATATCTTTATCACCTTTCATCCTTAGTTTGAACCGAATACCTCCAACAAAATTTATTTAAATTTCATTATATTACGAATTTGTTCAATGTGGCTATCAAAATATGAACTCAGGCGACACCAAAAGCTTCGACAAGTCAACAGTGGAAAACCAAAGTAGCAATGGAAACTGTGTGGTGGAAACAAAAATAGGAGAGACGATTATAGAAAATGAATTAATTCAATAAGGACACCTTTAGTGCCCGAGGAATGGAATATTTGGGAATATCATTTTTGGTTTAACATATCCAACTATGGGAATTCATGACTTTTTTTTTTCTATCATATTAGCTTTACAGTTAAAACTATTTTTAGTTATGTTGGAAAATGAAGTGATTTGCATAAGGTTACTTTTTTGGAATTGTAGGTATGATCTGATGAGTCATACTAAACACTGAGGCTTTTGGAAGTTCCTAGTTTTAATCTTGTGTTTTCCAATGACTTGTGGCATAAAACATGTTTTCTAAAATTGACATTATTTCCATTTGTCATCATGATGTTTCCACTACTTTCAGTATTGGAAATTTGATTTTTCCACTCAAAAATAATGTATCCCCAAGAATTCATTTTTTTCATTTATATTGATTTAATTGCTCCTTGAATTTACCCCTCATGTGCAACTAACATCGTGGAATCATCCATAACTCATTCTATCACATGATTGACCTTCAAATCTTTAGTGTCATAGTCACAACAATTTCTCGAATTTCCCATGTGATTTATCATGATAAATAAATTCAAAAAAACCTATTATTTCATATAGATTTATCTAGCCTCAATATGCATTACCTATTTTTAGGAGATTTGAAACACTTCCATAACTTCTCTGAAACATAAAATTTGGTCAAATGAAATGCATGATCGCTCGTTCAAGAAATAGTTAGAATGGTGAATTAATTATTTTCATAGAAACTAAATTGGAAAATAAAATTTACAAATGTGGATCTAATTCTAGCTTCTTACCAGACTCCACAATTATCTTAATGACCTTTATCACCTCACCAAATATACATTTGATTCCCACATCCTCTATCCACTAAAGCAGATCTAAACTAAGCACTTAAATTCATAAGCCACATACCTTATGTGAAATAGGAATTGCAAGGAAAGGCATTTCCTTTAATGAAATGGTTAAGGGCATCCTTTTCCAAGATGTAAATTAAATTCAGAACAAAAACTACCACAACCAATAAGTTTCATGGGAAATTCACTTTATCATTCTTCCAACCATAATTGTTATTGCATAGTTTAACCCAAAGCATCACCTCTTGATCTTGAAATTTTTGTGTTCAGATCAATATTAGATCTTTGTTATCCAAGGGGAGAAATAAAAATGAATGTACATATTTTTTTTCATTTTTTTCTCTTGGTAGAATTCAATTGGATGCTCCATGGAATCCCTTAACCAACTCCACACCACTTATCAAATTCCTTTTTCAACTACTTATGGATTTCAACATACTTCTTGTTAATTGTTATTCCTTTCCTTGAAAGGATTTTTTCAGATGTATTCCTATGATATCAAAAGCAAAGAATCTATGAGGCTAGATCCTTCACTACAAGTTCATTCATTCACTTTAACAATAACTCCTATCTTCACTACTAGTCATGGTAGAAACATTTCCCTTACATAACCCCCTCTAGCATCATTAAAAAATATCACATGCTCTCTTGGCATTCAAACTTACATCCCCCGAGATCAATGTCGAAGAGATATATATTCATCACCATTTTCATATGTATCCACTCTTCCATGTTATGATTCCACCGAGATCGTAAACATGGATGTGTTCACACTCATAGATGCCATCAATACCACCTTGAACATAATTTTCTATATCATGCAAATACCTATCATGTTACTACTATTTCTCATGATTAATAATGGGTAAGAACATCCATTAAAACGTTTATGTGTGGCTAGACTCGCTTGTAATCTTTCCAAAAATGTTAGAAAATTATATATTACATATCAATGGAACACATAAAACTACGTGCAAATAGAAACACATAAAACATATAAAACAGGAGAGGCACAGATATATGTGGTTCACCAAGCTTGGGCTATGTACATGGAGAAACATCCAGTCCTTCCTTTATATCATCAAGAGAAATGAAGAGATGCGACCTACAGTAGATCCGATGTAATATCATCTACTCTCTCACACAGTCCCCCTTTCTCTTTCTCGCCCATAATACACTCTTAACACAAATTTTCAATACAATTTACTTATACAAGAGAGGGGTTTCCTTCTAGGAAAAAAACCTAAATTAAAAAGAACTTATACCATCAAATCATCTACCTAATGAACGACCTAGATTGACTACAAAATTACAATATTTTACAACAAAATTTGACATCTATTTTTAGCTGCCCCCAAATCCCCACCGGGGGACTGCTAGCCCCTAGACTCCATAGATAGGGGGGATGTGCCCCCTGCCCCAACATGAAGCAATGTATAGTCTTCTTGGGGTATACATCCAGCTGAAAAAAAGACATCTAAATTAGGATAATAACTAGGCTTTGCACCCAACAATCTCCCACTTGGAGATTGATTGTATTAAATCCACCACTACATTTTTTGGACAGTGACTCCACTTTGGACTTGGTTATTTCTCATATTCATCATCATATTTGAAGACCAATTAAAACTAAGCAGAACCTTAGTTTCTCCTTTGTTACAACATTTGTTAACATTTATGCAGGATTCTAGCTAGTGTGTATCTTTTCCAGCTTCAACTGTTCATCTTCCAACAATGATCAAATGAAATGGTAATTGAGATGTATGTTTTTAGGCTTGGAATGAAATAATGATTTATTTTAAATATGAATGGCACTCTGGTTGTCACCGTATAAACTACCCATCTCCCACTTCTTACCTAATTCATCCATAAACATTTGTAACCAAATCATTTCTTTACTAGCCTCTATAGTAGCAACATATTCTGTTTCCATTGTTGAAAGTGGAACAACACTTTGTGTTTTCGAAACACAACTCACAGTTTTTACACCTACAGTAAATACATAACCTGTGGTGCTCTTCCTATTATCTCTATCACCTACCACATCTACATTAACATATCCCTGCCAAGCAATGTTTGACCCACCAAAGCATAATCCTTGATTTGTGGTACCTCTAAAATACCCGAGAATCCATTTCACAGCCATCTGATGTTCTTTCCCTAGATTTTTCATGTACCTTCGTAGAGCTCCCACTGCATTTGATATATCAGGCCTTGTGCAAACCATTGCATACATTAAGCTTCTAACGGCTAATGCATATGGAACTTTAGGCATATAGTCCATTTCTCTTTGGGTCACGGGGAACATATCCTTACTATGTTTGACTGGTTTTTCATTTTTCATATTAAATCTTTCCAACACCTTTTGTATGTACTCATTATGAGACAATGTTAATTTGTGATTTTTCCTCTCTCTAGTTACTCTCATACCAAGGATTTGTTTTTCAGCTCCCAAATCCTTCATTGCAAATCGACCAATTTTCCTTTCAGCACATTTATCTCCTGCACGTTATACCATGCAACAAGCATGTCATCTACATACAATAACAATATAATATAATTGCCATCATTTTTCTTTTTGAGTTAAACACAATGATCAAAGTGACATCTAGTATAACCTTTTTCAGACATAAACCTGTCAAATTTTAGATACCGCTGCCTCAGAGCCTATTTTAAGACATATAAGCTCTTCTTCAACTTGTACTCGAATTTTTATTTCCATTTTTACTCATATCCTTGTGGTTGTTGCATATTAATCTCTTCCTCCAAATTTCCATGGAGAAAAGTTATCTTTACATCTAACTCTTCAAGATGAAAATATTCCACTACTACAAGACTTAAAATAGTGATGATTGAAGTCATTTTAACAATAGGAGAAAATATTCCATCAAAGTAAATACCTTTATTCTATCCAAACCCCTTCGCCACAACTCTAGCTTTGTACCTATGTTTTCCTCCACCTCCATCCTTCAACCTATAAACCCATTTATTCTACAATTTTGTTTTAAATGCAAGAAACTTGACTTAGTCCCAAGTCTAGTTATGT
This sequence comes from Pinus albicaulis, assembly GCA_034641835.2. Classification (NCBI taxonomy): domain Eukaryota; kingdom Viridiplantae; phylum Streptophyta; class Pinopsida; order Pinales; family Pinaceae; genus Pinus; species Pinus albicaulis. The sequence continues at coordinate 10,004 of JAXQQM020074187.1, read as the reverse complement.
ACCAAGCAGTCCATCTCTTCTTTCATGGATAGCACCCAATTCTTCCTGGTTTCTACCTGCATTGCTTCTTGATCAAAATATGGTTCACCAAAATCAGTCAATGATACATAATATAATGAAGGAGAGTATCGTTCAGGTGGTCTACTTATCCTAGTAGACCTTCTGACACCACTTTCAGGTGTTTGAGGTGCCTATTGTTATTGTGGTGGTTTCTATTGTTGTGGCTATTAATTATTGTTATTTTCAGGCATCTTTACTTTTTCTATGATCTCATCAAGGACTATGTGATATTTATTTTATTTTTCCTATTTATTTTCCTACAACTGGTCCTTATACAAGACATTTTCATTGAATATCACGTATTTTTTCCTAATGATTTTTTTTTTCAAACATATAAGCAATAACCAAAATCATTAACACCATATCTAATAAAGGTACATTTCTTTGATTTTTCCTCAAGCTTTATTCTATTTTCTTTATTAATATCGACAAAGGCCTCACACCAAAAAGGATTTAAAAAAGAGTAGTTTACCTTTTTACCTGTCCATGCCTCCTCTGGAATATCATGATCCAAGGAACTTGAAGGGCCTCTGTTTATTAAAAGAATAGCAGTATCTACAAAATCTTCCAAATATTGTAAAGGAAATCCTGCATGCAATCTCATGCACCTTGTATGCTTCGTGATTGTCCTATTCATCCTTTCTTACACACCATTTTCCTGTGGTGTTCTTCATATTGTCTTCTCTCTGTGAATTCCATGATCTTAAAATTACTTATCAAACTATTTGTTTCAATATCCACCTCCATTGCCTGATCTGAGACACTTCAAATTCTTTCCCATCTCAATCCCAACAAAAGCTTTATATTTCTTGAAAGTAACAAATACATCATATTTATTCTGAATACAATTAATTCATGTTTTTCTAGTTGCATCATCAATAAAAGTAACATAATAATGAGAGTCATCAGAGATGATAACTGCAGGACCCCATACATCATAATGGATAAGCTCTAATTTTTTTCTCTTGTTTCTTTCCTCAACTCTAAGAAATATGACTTTTTTATGTTTTCCATAAACAATTCTCATAGAAATCCAAATCAATATTCTTCAAACCCGTGCAACAATTCCCTTGGGAGGGAAGAATCTCGCATCCCCTTCTCACTCATGTGTCTCCGATGCTATGATGCCATAATGTTGCATCACTCCCGTTGATTTTAAAGCATTAACACAATTAGAAATACCATTGCATAAATAAAATGTACCTGTGAATTCACCTTTTCTATTACCGGGGCTCCCTTAGTGACCTCTTCCATGTTTTATCTCGCAGCTGTCACACAACTCGACCACCCAGATGCCTTGCTTAAATCATATTTTTCTTCAGACTGAACATGCCTTACCTAATTAATAACCATTGGTTTCATTCTACTATTTTACAATAACTTTACCCATTCCAATGATTTTATAGGGTCTATCATCACCTAGACGCAACCCTGCTCAAAATATCCTCAACATAGTCATGAAAATGTTTCTTATTAGGTGTGGGTATGAATCAAGCCCCTTAATCTACCACCTGTGCATTAATAACCTTAGTTCTTAAAGAAAGAATCAAGCATATAACAACACATCACCTTTCACATTTTCTTCATGATTGTTTTCTTGTTATGTGTCTCCTTCTTTTCCCTTCCGAGGCTTATAGTCTTTCTTCGGGTGTCCTTTCTTCCTGCATTTCTAACACACTATTCCCAATCTAGACTTGCATCTACCTTTATTTGATTTACTGTGATATTATGTGCTCTTTCCTCCTTCAATTTTTCATCCCCTTGTATTTGCATTCAAAGCATTAACCGATGTCTCACCAGATATTTTTTATCACATTTCCTCGCTAAGGGTAGCACCGACAACATCATCAAAATTTAAAGTAATAGATCCAGAGACAAAGTTACTAATGGACGTAGCTAAAATATTCCAACATTATGGTAATGAGCATACAAATAATAGATCCCTCACGTCATATTCAAATTTTACCCCTACAAAAATTAACTCACTCGTAACCGTATTAAATTCATTTAAATGGTCAGCAACAGGTCCACCTTCCGACATATTCATATTAAATATTTTTTTCATAAGAAATACCTTATTTGAGGCTAAGGGTTTTTCATATATTCTGTCCAATGCCGTCCCTAAACCCTTTTTTATCATTTCCTTTGAAATATTGAAGGCTACTGATGCCGTGAGGCACAACCATATTGTTCCAAGTGCCTTTCTGTCAAGAATCTCCAATTCTGCATCTGTACTCAAAATATTCTTTGTTTTTCCACTCAATGGTAGTTACAGATATTTCAAATACAAATAATCTTCAATCAGCATCTTCCACAGTGGGTATTTTTGGGAATTAAATTTCTCGACCCTAAACATACCATCTTCTTCCATTGCTCCCACTCGAACCAGGAACTCTTCTTTCCTACGATTTTATCAGCCAAAGAGACCTTTGGCTTTGATATGAGTTGTTACAAAATTTTATATTACAGAGCAATGGAACAAATAAAAATAAGCAGAAATACAAACAGAAAAAACATATAAAACAATAAAGACACATATATATGTCATTCACCCAACTTGGGCTATGTCCACGGAGAAACAAGCAGTCTTTCCTTTATATTATCCAACAAAATGAAGAGAGACAACCTACAACAAATCCATTGTAATATCCTCAACTCTCTCACACGGTCCCCCTTTCTCTTTCTCGCTTACAATACGCTCTCAACACACAACCACAATATAATTCCCTCATACAATAGAGGGGTTGCCTTCTAGGGAAAAAAAAACCTAAATTAAACATAACTTCTACCATCATATCATCTGCCTAATGAAAGACCCAACTTGACTATGAAATTACAATATTTTAGAAGGAAATTTTACATCTATTTTTAGCTTCAAGGTTGCTTCCCCTGAACCCCCGACAAGGGACTGCTAGCCTTCGGACCCCCTAGCGGGGGGGGATTGCCTCCCTGAACCCCCAGGGGGGACCATTCCCCCCTGCGTGGAGTGGTGTATAGTCTTCCTAAGGTATACATCCAGCTAAAACAAAGACCTATAAATCAGGATGATAATCATCCTCCATACCCAACACAAAATTTCTAGAGCCTATTGTTTTCTTGAATCCTTATGTGACCATATTGATTTACTTGCATGTGAACCTATGATACTTGAATTCAAGCTGTAGGGCTTAAATGTGTTGTTATTTATTGGAATATCCAACAATAAGTGTGATTTAGGCTTTCGACCTTGCAATGAGGGCGCACCCCTTTTAGATTCGAACTTTGCTCAACATATTGCTTCTATGAGAGAACTTATAGAACATATTTTACAACCCACTATCACCATACCCGAAATACATGAAAATAATGAAATGATTTTCAATCCAAAGATCCTGCAACCTATCAGTGGTCTAAACATTTTCTCATTTCGTTTCACCACCTCAAAGCTATCAAAAACACTTCTCACTTGGCCTCTTTGATATTATTCTTGGTTTTTCATACAGGAAATTTCAACAGCACATATCCAATCACTCCACACTAAATCATAGTGGTGGAAAACAACATAAATGACCTTTAAAGTAAATATTTATAATCAAGTGGGACAAAATTTCTAAACGATGGAGAACAAACTATAGAAAAACTATAGGAGAGGTCTACTCAAACTATCTACAATCTAAATGTGAACTCGCATGTTGCAAAGCCCTCTCTAATACCATGTTAAAATGGGAAGGTAGATCTTATAGAGACCAAAATCTTATTTCAGAGCTTTCATTAATCAAATATTGGTACACTTATAAGTACATGGATGTTCTCCCAAGATAGACATACTATCATGGACATATGAATAACAAGTTGAGGAAATATCTCACTCACACATGAATATAGGAAGCATCTTGTTGGAGAGAATCTGTCAAATCAAATTACCTCTAAAAATCTCTTAAAGACTAAAAAATAAACTCTACCTAAAAAACCAACAAATATGAACAATCCACAAATATTTTCACACATAAACAAATAGAAATTACATATTCCAACATTTATAACAACACTATAAAAATAATGAAAGAAATTAAATATTTAAAATCCTTATACCTCAAAAACATTAAAATACTTTACAATATATTTTTATAATTATTTTTAAAAATAATATTATTCCTTTTGGTTAAATTACTTCTACATTCTCCATGGGTCATTTACAGAACCTCATTATTTGATGTAAAAACATTTGAGTAATTTTTTTAGTAATTGTTTTTTATTTTAAATTTGGATTTGTGAAAAACCAATATTATATTTAATTTAATTTAATTTTAAAGTGGTAAAACAAAAACCGAAAGTTCAAAATTCATAATTAAACAATGTTAGATTTATCTTAAGGTAAGATATTTATCATAAATTAATGCTTATTATTATTTAATAGCCATTTAATTTATAGAATTGTACTAATTTTAATAATATACACTTATTAGAAAGGGTGCGGAGGATGAAGAACACTAGGGTTTACACAAGTGATCTCCTTCCCTCTGCCATTGTGAGATTGTAGGTCAGCCCTGAAGCTCGTTTAAGCCTGAGAACAGATGGGTCATTGAAGAATCACAAGGCGCACCTTCCGAGCAACAGACCTGGAGGAAAGTCTAAGGTGCAGGGTGGCTAGCTCAAAAAAATCTTTGCACTCTCAACTGCAGTCAGGAAGGTAGCTATCCATGTTTTGAGGGACGACAGCTCCATTGCAGACCATATTGGGAGGGTTCCCATCTCCAATGTGACACATTTGGATGCCAACATGTTTTGGATTCAGGAGAAGTCTAGCGATTGTCTCATTCAGACCCTGAAGGTAATAAACTCTCCACCCCTCCGTGCTGCCCTAGTTTCGGCGACAGGACAACCTTTATGCCCAAAAAAATTAAAAAGATAAATGCATAGAGACAACCTAGAGTTGAAGCAAGCTTGCAAAGCTTGGCACTCTAGCCCCTCGATGGAGATATACTAGATAGCGAGCCCCTGATTTCCTATCTCCCTCCTTTTAGATTCAGATCGTTCTTCCGTAAAATCCTTGTTGCTTTGGGTTCATTCAACCGATCTCGTAAAAGATCTCTTCAAGCTCTAGAACTCAAGTTGGGTATAGCTTATGCCTATCAAAATCTTCTATATGGAGGTAAAAAACTTGAGAACTCTCATCCTCTCTCATTTTATCATACTGAAAAGGATTCCTCTATGGTTTTATCCCTTCGCTTGCGAGGAGGGGCTGTTGGACAACCTTCTTCTGCACAAGCCTTCTCCTACAAATATGTTTTCCATACAAAGCCTACTAAGAATACTTCTCAACCTTCGGTGGCCCCCAATCCTTTTTTGGTGGATAAATCAGAGGATATGCCCTCTATAGAAATTTCCCACCCAGATCTTGAAAACCGGCACAAAATATTTGTAGAATCTACAATTATTTATCGATTCAATGGATTATGGCCTTAAACAATAGATCTATACCAAAGGATCCATTCCACCTAGACCAATAACAACAAGGTATTCTTCTTCTCAAAGGGCTTCTTCATAGTTGTGTTTTCTTTTGATGAGGAATATAAAAAATTCTTAACTAGTGGTCCATGGTTTTGGGGGAAAGCAGGGATGTTCCTCACCCCCTGGTTCCTAGACTTAAATCCCTCCATGATATTCATCACCAAACTTCTGATTTTGGTCAAGCTACCAAAATTACCTGCTCATCTTTGGCACTCCTCCATCTTCCAAAGTATCAGAAACTCTCTGGGTCACTTTCTAGCTATAGATCCCTTCATGGGAGAAAAAGGCATATACACATATGGCAGAATATGTGTTGAATCATATACTTAAGAAAAAAATTTCTCGATAAAATCATTCTCAGAGTAGGGGATTTCATTTGGTGTTAGACCTTGGATTATGAGAAAACTGCATTCTGATGTCATCACTGCCATCAAATAGGGCATCTTCAGAACTCCTGTACCATATTCCTTGTCCAAAAGAATAAAGGACTTAAAAAATTGAAATCTAAAAGGTGGAAACCATGTGATCCACCTCACATGGATGAGATTGACTCCCTCAGCTCGGATGATGAGGAAATTGAAACTGATGAGGAGGTCATGATGTAAGAGAAGAAAATAATCTTGGCAGACCTTAGAGAGCCCAATGCTTCCTCGAACACTTAGAAACGATCTCATGAGTCAGCCTCCTTCGACTCAGATAAGGAGACTCTTCCCTTGATCATCAACAATGTTCAAGTGCTCTCAGCCTACCCGCCTAAGGATGGTAGGGTCAAAGTTGCAAAAAAAAGGAAATAAATGTTGTTTCAAGTAATCTACCCACTCTGGGTAAATTCTTATGATTGTCTTCTACCCATCTTCGGTAATTTCTCGAGTTTGTATTTCAGGGTTCTAATGTTTCTCTTCTAGATCCTATATGTTCTCTCTTCGCTACGATACAGGACCGAGGCTGACTGTTCATTACTAACTTCCCTACTATCTAATTTCTCCCGCTTGTAACTTCATTTGTACTATAATATTTTAATAGAATTATTATTATTCATAAAAATAAATAATAAATTATATATATAATAATAATAATAATAATAATAATAATAATAATATACACTTATCAAAAATAATTAACAATTGAAATTTCCTATCCACTACCAGGTTATGGTTGTTGACATATTTAGCCTCATCACTAGGCAGGTACAGACCAGCCTCCGTAATATCGTCAGCTTTTAAGAGTCACTCCCTTTAAGTTGAAAACACTATTGGAAAGTGTCTCCATGACAACTTTATCATCTTCTGAAACAACCAAAGCATTTCCTTGTTTTAGGTGATTTCTTAGAAGGGTAGTGGCCACAGCAGTTGGAGAGACAGAGTTGACTCTAAGATCATGTTAGCCCATCTCGATGGCTTTGTTCTTCGTCAGTCTTATGATTACATGTTTCAATATAATTAAACAAAATAAAGACAAAACACAGATATAGTAGAAATGTCTTGTTGACTAATTTATTAATTCAAGGGTACACTCTTATATTGAAATAACAATTTTTAAATTCAGATTTATTCAATCTCAAATTCTTGTCATTTTTTTTTTTATGATTAAAGTTTTTTTCCAAGTATCCAAGTGGTTATTGACTCTTACCAGTTTTTAAGTAATAAAAATATTAATTTTGAACTTTTATTTTTATTTTAAAGGAGAAATTACACATCCGGTAGAATGAGCCTCTTGGTTGAACTACTAAGTCACCACGTTCATGTTCGTGTTCGAGTTCGACGACCTTGAAATTAGAATAAAGTTCGGCACCTAAAATTTTTCCAAGAAAATTCGGCATAAAATTCAACATATAGAAATTTGAAAAATAATATATATATAGATATATATATAGATATATATATATAAAGTCAATTTTAAGAAGGCTGGAAAATAAACGTGACATTCATCTTTATGATTCTAACGTAATTTGTATGTACTTTGGGCATATGTCAAGGAATCTAAAAATTTATGATAGATAGAAAAATATGCATGTCAATTTTCGAAGTCCATAATGCATTGACACATTGCAAACACATAGGATTACTGCTCAAACATTTAAATCATTTCCACATATAAGTCATGAAAGTTAGTTCCAAATTCCAATAAAGAACCAACTGCCATACATAGTAAATAAGGTGAGAAATTCATCATCGACATTGACACCCATATAAAATTCAACAAAACCATGGGCTATATCAGATTCCATATATTGAAATACAGTCTGATAAAAATGTATTCAAAATATATAAACTTTAAATTTTAAAGTAGCTTGGTAGTTTCATGCAAAAAGTAAACTAGAAGCCTAAAACAAGAACAAAAGTTTTATTCTTGATGTTCCCGTGGGCCACTTGTTACATCCAAAAGTTCTATATCATCAAGAACAGTAGGGGCTATGAATCCGCTAGATGCTTCAACATCAGAGTCATCACTCAATTCCATATCAATGTCATTATCAATGTAAAAATCAACGTCATCCATTGATGCATTAGGAACAGGATCGATCCACGAAGAAGTTGAATTGGATGACTCTTTAGCCACATTTTTCAAAGCCAACTGCAGGTTACTACAAACATAAACAAGATCTTCTAATATTCTAGAAAAAAATATATTTCTTTTCATGGAATGAATGTGGTGAAAGTAAATCCAATTTCTTTCACACACTGATGCACTTGATCCCTGGCTTCAGATATAAATTTCAAAATTTTGCAATTACAGTGCCCCTGATCCATAACACTCCCACCATAATGCTTGATCACCTATGCTTCTATCATACTTTGCTGATTTTGTTCTAAATAACCCTTCTTCTAACATGTACGTCCTCAAATTACATCTGACCAAACATGTAATTTTTGGATCCAGATTTATCTTCTCAATAGGCTAGATAAGGCCATTCATGAATTCTTCATCCTTATGTATTGGTAACCAAAACAATCTAGGGTGGAAATAACATGATTTTGTTTGTAATGGAGGATGCATCATCTTCCATATTTGATCAATTACCTCCCATATCTCCTGGTAATCAAATTCCACATTATTAAAAGCACTTGCAAAGGTCTCTTTGCAACGATCAATGCTTTCATAAAAAAAAAAAAAAAACATACAATATTTGTCACCATCAACCATGCGGAGCACATTAACAATTGGGCCACATATTTTAAAAACCTTTTTTTCATTTTCCCAAAATCCATTATGGAGCACTATTTTATCAACCTTTTTCCCCTTAGTTTCTTTTGAAATGGGAGATCTCTCCCACACATTATTGCAAACAACAACTCTTAGGCTTGCTTTTTCCTCAACAACTATCTTTAGAGTAATATAAAAAGTGGAAAACCTTGTATCACAAGGCCTCAACAACTGTTTAGATGCATTCTTCCTATATATACTCAAAGTGAGACGATGGTTGATGATGAAGTTTGCAATTTTTTTGGCTCTTCGGATTATCTCATTGACCCAAGGAAATTTGGCTAAATCATACAACATTAAATCCAAGTAGTGAGCTGCACAAGGGGTCCAATAAATTTGATTATAATTTTCCATAATCACTCTCCTTGCACCAACAAAATTTGATGCATTATCTATAATAACATGGGCCACATTTTTCTCCCAAACCTCTTGAATTGTCATCCAAAATTCCAAAAACAAATTATGATGTCTTCACTTGATCCATTGCATTAACTACCTTCAATAAAAGTACACCTTGAGGACTATAAACAAGCACATTGATCAATGGGTGATGGCACAAATATGAAAAAACATCACTCAAAATTGTGCATCTTGTGTGCTTCCAAAACTCTTTAATCTAAACCAACTTTTCTGTCACTCTGTCTTTTGTTCTCTTTAGTAAAGTGGTCCTTAAAATTTCAGAACCGGGAAGAACATAGCCCTGCCCACACAATTGAAACATGCAATTTTTATCTTCTCTTTTGATAAAATTCCATGCTACAACAGCTTATTTTGGGGGTGCCATTGAAATTTGAGGTTGTAATTATTCAATACTGAAGTGAACTCTGAAACTGAAGCCTGAAATTTCTGTAGTTTTTTTTTTAAGTTACATTTCAATTAGTTATATATTTTTTGTAGAATGAAACTATAGTTTATCAAATAAATTTAAACACTCTCGATCTGCTAAGGCTGAAGTCTGAGAGTCCAAATAGTGGACACTATTAAGAAAAACATATATTTTAGCTACTAAAAATGTATATACTAACACTAGCACAATCACATTTACCAATGTGGTTGATATAAACCAATAGGCGTATATGAAATATATTTACAACCACATTCAATAATGTGTTTGATATACACTGATAGGCCTATATCCACCACCCACCACATGTATTTTACCAAAATAATCATCATATATTTATGAATATAATTACCATTATATCTTATTTATCTACTTGTAATATATTAATAAACCCAATGGATTATTA